>WBMY01005406.1:701211-750145 GCA_013397315.1 Donacobius atricapilla | reverse complement strand
TTTCTTTCTTCCTTTTTTTTTTTTTTTTTTTGGTACCGGACAGGAATACTTAAGTAGAAATTGATTCTATTAATGGGTTTTTCCTAAAATTCTACTAAAATAAAATTTGTATGTAATATCTGATANCAAAGATTACAGGTATGGATTTTCAGCTGAGAACTAATCTGGGGTAAAAAATATTCTGGTGAAGGTGCAAATTTGAGCTTAAATAAGAGGAACAAAATATTATTCAATATTTTTAAAATAAAATTGTCATGAAGTATGGAGTCTGCTTGGCATCTTGTACAGATTTCTGGTATATAACTTACATCAGAGATAGGCTGATATGTTTCTTATCTGTCTTCTGGAGTTTGTGCACTCCTTGAGAGCTCCTTCAACTGCATCTGTGCAACTTGGATAAAACAAAAGTCCTCAGGATCAACATTTATGCTTGGTTGATACCTTTCATTCCCACTGATATGCCAGATCCTGGGACAATCAGGGACTTGAAAGCCTGGCCAAAGCAACCTTAATCAATGTTACCAATCAGGTTCTGAATCTTATCCTATTTTACAGGCAGATGTGTTAGCAGACTATGACTTAGTTGTATGATAAAAATTTCCTTTCTAAATGCAAAGACCATTTGTGAACTAGATCCTGGAAGTGGTTTGTGTTGGAATGACTGATATCAAATAACCAAACAGTGTTGTTACTCTGGGACTTAGCTGCCTGTAAGAGCAGGAAGAACATCACAGTTGACAGCTTCTCCCAGGGACAAGTTTGATGGCACATATTTCAGCCAAGTGCAGTGTCACACATCCCTGGAGCACTGCATACATAGAACCACTCCTATTAAGTGACTTTTCAAGCGCACTGTATCAGTCAGCTCTCTTGGCTTCCCAGTAGACCAGCACCTCATTCAGTTGTACCTCTCACCTCTTTCCTTTCTTATGTACATACATGCAAAACCCTGCTGTATCAGTTATGATACAAATGTGGTTTTCTGACCGAGATTTTATGGTGCCCTCATTTTTGTTGTTGTTGTTGTTGTTGTTGGTTTTTTTCCTATCACTGAAGAGGTGACAGCATCTAAATTGGAAAATATATAATAGTTAAAGATTAACGTCCTAGAGTGACTTTATGATGCCTGTATCCCCAATCGTCTCTTCTGTATATTGCTTTGTACCTTTAAGAAGATTCTTAGAGTGCAATTTGTTTTTAAAACTGTTATCTACTCACATTCCTCTCCAGGACTCGGCTGTGCAGCTGCGGTGCTGTCTGGCTGTGGCAGCACAGAGAGCTCCTGTGCTTTGTTTTTTTTTTCTTTTTTTTTTAGTTAGTTAGTTTAGCTAGTTAAGGCAGAGAATTGGGGGTTTTTTTGTTTTGTTTTTTTTTTTCCCTCCTTTTTTTCTTCAGGACTGTTTGAAACTGCTCCGGACTGAAAAGCAGAGAAGAGCTGAAAGATTTCTTCCCCCCCCCTTCCCCTTTGGGCTGGGGACGACAGCGTTCTTCTCCAGCGCCGGAAGGACTGATAGTAAACGGAGAAAGACAAACTGAATCTACGGCAAGGACTTTTCTCAATTTGCCATCTCACTTCAACAAAAGGTTTTATTGTTTCATATTGTTTTCTTTTGTGAAATAAATAGTTTTTTCCACTTTTCTTTTTTTTTTTGGACCAGTTGTGGGGGGAGGGGTTGTCTGGGTCCTGTTCGGAGGTTCCCTCCCAGAATTTGCCCTAAACCAAGACAATTAAAGAAAAAAATATTTGGTCTGATAATGCCTCGGTCATAATGCTGAAGAAAAGCAATGTCACATTAACAATAGAAGTCAAATTTATTATTAAAGAATTATTTTACTTTAATTAATCAGATTTAATTAATTTTAATTTAAGAAGGTGTAATTCTGTGTAATGAAAATATATGCAGCAACCTGATATATGATAGTTAGTCTGATAAACAAAGCCTGCGTTCTGATTAACTCTTAGGTTTTTCCCTTTTTCTTTTCTCTCTTCTCTTCTCTTCTCTTCTCTTCTCTTCTCTTCTCTTCTCTTCTCTTCTCTTCTCTTCTCTTCTCTTTAAACTACATGATGGCACTTTTTACAGATATTTTACCATTAATTAATTGCATGTTTTAAAAATTTTAACAGGAGTGTATAGCCAGAAGACTGATTTCTGATAAAAAAATTATTATATTATACATGAATTTGTTTTTAGCATGAGTTATTTGTGATATCTCTGAAGTTGCAAGGATTAAGGAATAAAATATTTTCAAAAACAATTTCACATAGTGGGTAAGACCTCTGTTATTCAATCTATTTACTTTTTGCCATATGGGTTATGTATTAAACTGTTTGTATAAATGCTTCAGATTTACTGTTGACCTAATCTCTTTTCTTTCTCTAATATGTATCCTACAGATATACCTGTAGATTTATATTTGACTGTCACAATAAATTCGTTTGACTGAAAAAGCCAAGATTTTTTAGTCTGATAGTAATTTTAACTATTCTTCTCTGCTGCCATTCATGTTTTGGGAATCTGCTTTCTTTGAATATATTTGACTGAGGACTGATGGGACACACATTAGGATAGGAGAGTCTAGGGAGGAAGTTGCATGAGCAGTACCAGGCCTTGTCCATTTAGAACAACCTAAATGCTATCTAAAGTATTACCCTATGGGTTGTGTAGGTATGTATCCATTCTGATCTGTCATTAGCTAATGAAATGTAATGTTTTCTTTCACTTGTCTTCAGCAGATTTCTCCTTAAGATTCAGTAAGCATTTCAGCATGGGTTCTCTGGCACCAAACAAATCCAGCTGGAATCCTCGTGTCCATCCCATATTCCCTTATTGCTCTCCTGTTTGCTCTTGATGAGGCCATTCTGTCTTTTACTGTTAGTATGCCTCCAGTTTTGCATAAAGTTTTAGCTAAATATGACCAAATATCTTTCCCAACAAAGAATCCTGGGAAAAAAAACAACCACTTAATAATGTCCAAACTATCCTTTCAAACTGTTATACCTGGTTTAAAACAATTTCTTACTGACAGAAGAATTCTTCTAAAGCCTCTCTTCTGTGGTGTAACTTGCAGTTTCTTGTTCTGCGCCATATAAACTATTTTGCTGAAGCCTACAAGGACATTGACCTGCTGGAGCAAGCCCAGAGGAGGCCACAGAGATGATCAGAGGGCAGGTGCACCTCTCCTGTGACAACAGGCTGAGAGAGATGGAGTTGCTCAGCCTGGAGAAGAGAAGGTTTCAGGATGACCTAATTGTAGCCTTCCAGTACCTAACGGGCCTATGGAAAGCTGGAGATGAATTCTTGACAAAGGGCATGTAAGATAGAACACTGGGCAAGATTTTTAAACTGAAAGATATTGGAACGAAATTCTTTACTGAGGGTGATGGGGCACTGGAACAAGTTGCCCAGAGAAATTGTGGATGCCTCATCCCTGGAAGCATTCAAGACCTAGCTGGATGGGGTTTGGAGCAAGCTGGTGACCCTCCCCATGGCACAAAATGATCTTTGTGGTCCTTTCCAACCCAAACCATTCTGTGATTATATGACAGATTGCATCTACCACACTTTCCAGAATCTATTTATCAAAGAAAACAATCAATTTAATGTGATATGATTTACCTTGGATGCACTATTGTTGCATTCATTCACATTTACCCTTTACGTGTATGATTCTAATTCTGTTACTCCACATGTTCCCTGGCTCTACATAGAGTTTTAGTTCTATTCCAGGTTTTATAGCTCGAGGATACCTTCGCTTCCCCCTCCCAAGAAGCATCCCATTTCCTATTTCTGGTCACAGGTACTGAATGTGATAGATTTATTAAACTTCCTTGCCTCTTAAGTTGCAATTTCATGTGCTAAGTCTTTCAGTATTCTTCAATGGAAATTATCCAGTTCCAGAAACATGTGTGTGTCAAGATTTTCCTATTCAGAAAGAAGGACATATTCATTATCTGCATCTTTTCTTATTCCTTATGTCCACCTGTTCTACATTATCACCCAGAATGGAAACAGAGTAAAGTGTTCATATAGTTCAGAACTCTACCCAGATTATCACTAATGTCTATTCCCTTATGACAAAACAATCCCATTTTTTTTCATTTTCTTTGTTATTAATAGGACAGAAAAATTTTTTACTTTCTGTTTTAATTTCCTTTGGAAATTTTAACTGATCATTTGGTGGATCTCACTTTCAGTCTATATTTTCTGACTTCCAAAAAGTATTTATTATTGCTGACCAGTCACATTTTCCTTTTCTCATAGTTTTTTTACCAAACACAAACAGAAGGAAAAAGAAAATCATATGTCTAGGAATTTTTTTCACAACTTTCCCAATATATCTTAGCCAAAATTTTTGGGTGTTAACATTTATCTTTGCAGTATGTGTAAATATTCACATACACAGATGTAAATATATTTCCTACCATTAATTTTAATGAATATCTCTGTGAACGTAAATGAAACTATCTGTCATAATATATGAAATGCAGTGACCATAAATATGTATAAAAATGCTAACATGCTAGAAATAATCATCTAATAGATGAGAAGTCAGATAACCAAAGCAATTTAGCAGAAAAGACAAGTATATGAGAAGAATACTAAGTTTGGAAAGGGAGGACCTGCCCCACTGCCTGGAAAGGATTTCATGTTTTCTTGAAACACTAAATAAAGAAATCTGCTTGTGTCTTAGGTTGCAAAATGTCTTTGAATCATTATACAGAATCAGATAACACAGTGGTGTTAAAATAAGTATTTGCACTGTTTTACTATCTCAGATGCATTGTTGCAGATCATTTGTCTGGGTCTTGCTAAACAAAGTTTCTTCTGAGGAGGCTCTTCTGTGAAATCCTGCAAGTCATTCTCACTGTACAAAAAAATTAAAATAAGTGTCTACTTTATATATCATGAATGGCCTGTCCATGTATTAAATATGAAAAAGAATAACATAACTTTGATTTCTGTAGGTATGGAGCAACATGTTCTGTTAAAAAAAAAAAAAAAAAAGAAGAATAGTTTTGATTTCCAAGTCTACTGAAAACGTTGCTCTATAGATTCCAACACACTGGACATTTTCATTTCTGGACTGATGCCAGAAATATGAGCATTATCTTCTGTGAACAACTTCACCTTTTAGGAAACTATCTCATGTAAATGATCAGGCATTCCTGTCCCTTTCCAAATGACAAATCTAAATGGGCTGCAGGTGGAACTCTTTCTGAGGATAAGCCTCCTCATGCCAGGTGCCTCAGCATGTGTTACAGTCCAAGGAAGCAGTGGACTCAGGATAACTGGTAAAGCCTGGAGTGGGAGAGCGCTGAACTCCAGCTGGATCCTGTGCTGGGGTGCCCTGCACCATTACACTGCTCTGCAGTAGGACACCTACACGGAGCTGACAAATATTTAATTTCTTCCATGGGAGATTTTAGGTTTTTGGAGTTGCAGCTAAAAGCCAGCAGGAATACCCTAAGTACTAAACAGCCCTGTTAAGGTAAAATTAATGACATCATCAAAGTTAATGTGGAATTGAAGCTTACCTCATGTGAAGGGTAACCCTAAAAAATAATTTTATAACATGTTTGAGTGAGTGTGCTGGTTTGAAAGTAAAACCAGTGAAAGACTCCAGGTCAGAAATGCAATTTAATAGGAGGGGGGAAAAAAGTAAAATAAAATAAGTTAAATAATACAACCTGTCAGTCAGGGCGCTGGTAGCAGTCTGGATGAAGTGGTCTCGTTGAAGCAGTGATCCTGTAGAAAAGTCCGGTAGCTCCTGTCCTCTGGGAATCCAGCGGGTTAAGGGCCCCCTGTGCATTCCCAGGTTATATCCAGGCGGGAATGCTTGGCTCCTCCCCATGGGCGGAACATCCCACAATGGAATGATGTAATTTTATGACTCATGCAGTAGGTCCTTGATTGCCCATTAAACAGAGATAACTCCCGGATGGGAGTTACCCATGAGTCATACAGCACAGCATGAATGGGCCCATTAACAGAGAGATAGTCCGGAGGGTGGGGACAGGGGAAACACTGCCCCACCTGGTTTCAACAGCTCATGGAAATGGTGATAGAATACATATCTTGGGCATATCTTACATTGTAACCTAGGACAGTGAGATATGTTAAAATATATTTTAAACTAATTCTGAAGTCCAGTGAGGGTAAGCTTTATTGTCTTGACTGATTTTTTCTTTTTTTTTATGAACAGGGGAAGGCATCTTCTGAAAGACAGAGAATAAAAAGCATGTGAGGAAACAAAAGTACCGGAGTCCATAATATGTAAAGCACGGCTTGTTATTACTATGTGGCCAAATTGCTAGCAGGTGAAAGAACTGGGAAATTGAAGACAGTGGAGCAAAGATCAGAAACAGTAAATGTTGATAGTTTTTCCACTTCTGCCTTCATCCAGCTGTCAAACCTGCATATCCAACCCTAGCACAACACTGAATATAAATCACCTACATATTTTTCTGTGGAGTGAGATCTCCTATACATCCATATATACTTCTCCGAATATATATTCACTCAATATATAAATAGATCAGTTCTAACTATAAACTACAGATATTCAGACAGCTTGTTTCTTTCATGTTATTTTCATCTTATAATGCAGTAATTTCATTTGGTATTTAAGGTGTTTAAAATTGGTAACACGACAGTTTAAATTTTTTCTGAAAAAGTCAAGTTATTTTTCCAGAATGAACTATTCTTGGTTAGATTATCTGGAAAAAAAAGTATTCACAAGATTCAAACCACTTTGTTCCAAAGTACTGCTTCATTTTTTTTTGGTGAGATGCACCACCATTATAAATACTTAGGACAAGCAAAAAAGACTCAGTGATAAGGAGAGGTCAGAGTGGCCCTTAAGGTGTAAAGGATCGGTGGAGGGGAATAGAGAGTTGAAAGAGGAAGAATTACAAAAGTTCAAAACCACTGGTGTAGAAAAGGCACAGGGATGTAATAATTTGTTGATATACATGGGTACACTTCTGCCAGAGTCAGCTCACTGGAACAAAAATTAAGATTGCTTAGGGTTTCTAAAAAAAATAAATAATAAAAAAAATCCAAGGCCTAATCAATTCTAGAAATTTAGTTTTTCTGACTTTTTTTTCTTCTATATACTTCTTCTGGTGACTATGACCCTGCTGGTTCAGAAGAACTGGAATATAAGAATTTAGGAACAGTTAGGAAGTGTGTAGTCAGTAGAATATGAAGTAATTAGAAATTAAGAAGTAATTGATTGAAATTTTCATAAATTGCATAAAGGTTCCTTTGGTTGCAGACAATATTAGATATATAGAAAAAAAAAATTATCAACCCCTGTGATGAGTTTGTGTCAGTTTATATTTTAAGTCTTTATTCCTGGTCTTTAGGTATTAGAAACAGGAAACAAATAATTTACTTTTAGGTGTTTTCCAATTCTGTGGATGCTGTGAAAAACAAAGGCAGATATAAATGTCATACAAAATATGAGAAATAGTCTCAGGTCAACATTGGTATTTGTGTTTTAGCATCCCACCAATTACTTGTGACTACTTTCTGGTGTTAAATCCTTTCTAAAGGAATTTTTTGCTTTGGCAAGGGTACCCAGACAAGATTATTGCACTTTCTTGTTCTCTGGTCATGCAAAATCGTTTTTCCATGCTGTTTCAGAAAACATATGGAAAAGGAAAGTTGAATTCCTCAGCTGAATGAAGCAGATGTTTGTTGTTTAGTCTTAATCGCAGTTGGTGAGTAGACTTCATTCACTACCCTTGTCAATGCAGTCTCCTTAAGGGCAATGGGGTATTTTTTTTATTCAGTCACAGATTTCTCATATATCATAAAAAATTCATAGCAAGTAAAGATATTAATCAAATTTTTGGAAAGAATTTAATATTAAGGAAGCTAACAATAATGAAAGTACTTAAAAATAGATTATTTATTTATATTTTCAAATACTTCTTTGCCATTGACCTTGATAGTGTATTCTGGGCTTTATGCCACGAAGATGCAATTAATAAAGTTTTGTATAAAATGGTATTTTTAATCTCATCCCTACAAATGCATAAAATTTGCATTCATTTCCAGCATATATACTAAGTGTTACTTAAATTTGCCAAGTTAGTTTATAATTATATATTGGATTATCTAAATTTTGGATTTATTTGCCTCTTCCTGTTTTCACACGTAAAAATGTTACTTCCAAAAAGCTTTTTGTAATACTAGCAAAAGCTTTTCCCTATCTACTTTGAGACTTCTCAGCATCTCATTCATTTTCAGAGTTTGATCAAACTTGATGACTTATTTATAGCAGGCTGTTATTGTGCTTAGTGCTGTAAAAACCGTGGACTCAGTTCCAAAAACCCCTACTCTAAATCAGATCCAGGCAGTCAGTTGAACACATTGTACAATTGCTTCATCAGTTTCCATTGAAAGATAAAATTTCTTTCATTATTTTCTCTTTATAACTCAAGAAATGCAAAATGTATGGCTGTTTTCTAGTATTCATTCCATATCCTCCTTTCTGAAAATTGATATGAAGATTTGTTTAAACTGATAGCAGTAACTACCTCTTCTGTGAATAAATTACACTTCCCATTTCTGAGAGGTCCTACTCTTTTCCTCCTTGCTGACCTCTTCTTCTCCATGTACTTTAAAAAATTCTGATTTATCTCAAACCCTCATGCAATCTGCTTTTCATTTTCTACCCTTAATTTTCTTATCATGTTTTGCACTCTCCCTTAACTTCATTCTCTAATCTTCTCAGTACTGCTGTGTGGCTGATGTTTTATGCCTTGTATTTCCTTTTTCCTTACTTTTTATTACATTTTGGACTTTCCAGCTCATCCTCGTTGACTTTTTACTCCTTGTGTATGTATTGCAAGATTGCACATACAACCTTTGGGTATGCACTCATTTACCTCTTCACATTTTTCTTTTTTTTTCTTCAGCTGTCAATTTTTTTCTCTAATGTTTTCATCATGTTGATTTTCCATTTGACATATGACATTTCTCTGAAATTACTAATTTTAAAAATTTTGAATTTTTTAACTAGTTCAAATTTTATTTGTCTTTGTAGTTTTGAAGCAACTCTGGTATTTTCAATTCTTTTATGAATAGGTTTTCATGCCTCTAGTTAAATGATAATCTCAAAATTTTTTGGAATTACTTTTTAAAAGGATTGTATACAAAAAAGGTGGAAAATCTCTCTGAGAACAGGAAGCCTTATTTTTTGGCAACAACAGTTGTATTGCTAAAGACAACAAATTAATCCTTTCATACAATAAGGAAGCAGTTTTGCATTTTCTGTGCCAGTTGAGGATTCCATTAAGGCTGAGATATCACAGTAAGGCAACTCTGCTTCCCATCCCTGTCTGTAGTATACTGTCTAAAGTTAGCAGACAGGTTTGTTCCTGTTGAAGTGTCTTCCTCTTGACTGATAATAAAATGGCAGTGGTGGCCATGGAGATCAGTGGCCATAGATCTTATAAAGAAATGTTTATGATGCCTAGGAAGGAGTTATAGATGCAGTGAATCAAGCTTTATAAATAAGAATCAAAAGCAAAGATGCTAGAGGGCTAGGCAGAAAGTTCTTAGGTGCTATACACAGTTAAATGGTATTTCAGTTAAATGGATAGGGCTTTGTTATACATGTTTGTGTATGTTCATACATGTATATATTTTTATATATCCATATAGGCATGTATATATATATGTATATTTACACATACATTAATCTTGGCAAGTTGATGATAGTTTGACAAAGATGAACATAGCTGGGATTTTTCAGGTTTGTGTTCCCTAGTAATGAAAAACCCACTGGACTAACAGAAAGTGAGTTTCACGTGAGTAAGTTAAATTCATAAATGTTTCAAGCTAGTTTAAAATAGTTGCTGTAGCCAGGCCTTTGCTCCCCCTCCACTCCTTCTGAGGTGGATGACTTAATTTGCTACTGATTAAGGAAAAGAAGAGGTGGGCAGTGAATATCTTGAATAATTGAAGCAGCAGATAATGCTGGGGTCACGTTAACAATTTCTTGTTTAGGCTTCCGTCAAATGAAAGACGATCCAAAATCTCTCTCCTCCTGTGTGAGACGCAGACTCAGGTTAGATTTTAGCCCTAAGTATTTATTAGATGTTCAGCAAATTGATTTGAGTGCTTCTGAACTGTACAAAATAAATGAGGTTTAATAGTTCTGGATTAAATTTGTACTTGTATAACAGCTGCAAATGGCTCCAGTATACAAAATAACAATTTTACGGGTGGTTAATCTGTAACATGGGCCAAAATTTTATTGCACAAAAATTAAGATAGAGAGGTATCAAATACTGAAACAGATGTCATATCTTATTTATAGCTAGCATTAAAAAAATAACATGTTGAATGGATCTATATCTGATTTAACATTCTTTTAGACTTCCATTAATATCAAAAAGGAGCAAAAGTTATGTAGTATCAGTAGGAATCTCCACCTCAGAGAAATACTGAGGAATCAAGTGTTGAAGATTAACTTTACATGACAAGGTATACCTAAACTAAGGTGACAGTGGAAGCTTTCTCTGATGCACTGCACTGCGTGGGGGAAGGGAGAACTGAAAATGAGGAAAGGAACAAACTGGACCCTTAGTGCCAAGCAGCACAAATTGGAGTTAAGATGAATAAGAAGAATCCAAGAGCTATTAATCGAAGCTCAGCACCTCCAGGGATAAATGATTCTTATGCTTGAAATAGATTTAACTCTCCCCAAACAGTAATCTCACTCCTGAACAGGAAATGAAAATAAAAGCCAGCTACCTACCAGGCAAGTGCAGTCTCTACCTTCTGAATATTGCAGTCACTCTAGAGCTGCTAAATGTCTCTCCCTAAGTCCCCTACCATAAAAATTTGTGAATGTGAATGCCTGCATAATAATCTTTAGTTATTCAGGGATTTTAAAAAGGGACCCTCGTTTCTGAACCCTGAATTCTTCCTTCTATCGGTGCTCTATCATTAATATGTAATTTAAATGTGATATCATTTGCACTGTACTTTCACAAGCTGTAGTACTTCCTTTTTCTCAAACAAAACTCTGCCAAGCTGAGAATCATTACTTCAATTTTGAAATGGAGGAATTCTTGAAAGTTTCTCTGCCAACATTCTGATGAATTATTCATTTTTTAAAGAATGTTAGATATGCTGCTATTAGTTTTTAGATACATTTAATTTAGTTTACGTTTCCCTCTTATTTTCTGATTTAAGCTACACCAAATATATGTTTAAAAGATTCAAAACTTGTTTTGGAATTTTTAAAGAAGCTTTTACCTTAAAAGTCGATGGATTTTTTTTGAAAGGGAGGAAGGTTAGTTGAATGTTGCAGCATTCTGCTGATCCAGCCCTGAAAAACTGTCTTTATTTAGATGCTAAAAAAAGCAGGGAGGAAGCAAGAATCTACTACTACAGGGTTTTTTATGCCACAGTTCTTTTTTGAAAGGCTTCTTCAACATTTCCTCAAAAGCCTTTAGTTCATGTTTGGCTGTAATTCATATTACAGGCATCTTTTCCTGATTTGTCTGTTTCCACTGGGGTTTCATTGCTTTGTATAAATCTAGCTGCAGTGGAGTCAGTGGCAAAATTTTGACTTTCTTGGCATCAGGATTTCATCTTCCAGTTCATGTTCTCTAAACCAGTTCAGGTGCAACTACTTCAGTAAAGTTGCTGTAGTCCACAGTAGCCTGATTCTTACTTTTTATTTTTCGCTGGATATGCAAACCATTTTTTTAATCGATTTGCTAGTTCATTCATGAATCAGTACTAAACAGAGAAACACTGATTCAGCCTGAGGTGGAATTCCTGAGAATCTCTGATTTTGTATCTTGAAGTATGTAAAATCTATGAAAGGAAGGAAAATTTCTCTTTCCTCTGTGGGGTAACCAAGGTGCTAATGAACTTGGAAGCAGATTACATTTTCTAGTGACGCTAGATTGAAAATCAAGGGCTTCTCAACTTTTGAAATTGTTTTCAATCACTCATGTATCTCAATCTGGATAAAAATTACTTTATATTATCTTCAGTTTTCTTTTTCTGAACTGGGCTATGTTTCCTCTTTTTCTGTACTGGGAGCAAGTGTTAGACTTGTTAGAGAATACCCTAAAGTTAATGTACTCTTGCGCTGGTTTGAAAGCAAAACCAGTGAGAGACTCCAAGTCAGAAATACAATTTAATAGGAGGGGGGAAAAAAGTAAAATAAAATAAGTTAAATAATACAACCTGTCAGTCAGGGCGCTGGTAGCAGTCTGGATGAAGTGGTCTTGTTGAAGCCGTGATCCTGTAGAAAAGTCCGGTAGCTCCTGTCCTCTGGGGATCCAGCTGGTTAAGGGCCCCCTGTGCTATCCCAGGTTATATCCAGGTGGGAATGCTTGGCTCCTCCCCATGGGAGGAGCACCTCACAATGGAGTGATGTAATTTTATGACTCATGCAGTGGGTCCTTGATTGCCCATTAAACAGAGATAACTCCCGGATGGGAGTTACCCGTGAGTCACACAGCAGAGCCTGAATGGGCCCATTAACAGAGAGATAGTCCGGAGGGTGGGGACAAGGGAAACACTGCCCCACCTGGTTTCAACAGCTCATGGAAATGGTGATAGAATACATATCTTGGGCATATTTTACATTGTAACCTAGGACAACTCTAAATGTGTATCCACACACTGTTCAGAATGCATAAGCACTGTGGAAGTGATGCTTTTCTCTCTTGATTCTTTTACTTTCATAATACTTTCTCAACATCATAAGGTTTTTATTTTTTCAATACGGTGTCTGATGTGTGAAACATGTTTTATAGAAATACCTGGTTAAAAGCCTTGAGGCTTTGTTGCAGAGCACCAGGAATCACATCAGACCTCCCTGATATGTGGAAAATTATGGGGGTTTTCCACATGCTTCACCCATTTAACTGCACATTGGTATTGGAGGGATTCTACATTCTGAAACAGTTGCTTCTTCATTTCCTTAAATAATATCCTAAGCAAGATATTAATCCACCCAGCCTATTCAACCCTTTCCCCAGATAATTTATTAATGTATTTGGCTATCTACTCCTCTGATCAAAACCTGTGAGAATCTTTTAACCTACATTTACCTTGAAAGTGACTTTTTATTAATTTTTTTTAATTTATTTTATTTATACATGCAAAGACAGACGTTCTCATCCTGTGGTACACATGGCTGATTTGGGTAAACTGTTTTTTGAATACTAAATATGTTTTTAGCATGCATCTGTCTCTTCCACAGCCTGCTTACCTATCTTCAAAGGTTTACTTAAGGAAAGGTTTACTTTCAGTTGGTATGTGAGTTTTTAGTATGGACAATTAGTGTACAAGGATTGTTCCTACAGAAATAGTACATGCTCTCACCTGAGTGAATACTCCCTTAATTACTCACTGGCAGAATTTTTTTAAAAAGAAATATTGTAATGATTATTCTATGTACAGTATTCAGGACAGAAAACTGAGGCAGAGTATGTTTATGTTTGAAGGACTCAGCACCTGCATGACCAAAGACAGCTTTCCCTGAGGGATTTGGGAAAGTTGTTAAAGTGGTTGCTCCTGAGGCAGCGCAGAGGAGAGGAATTTGTGGAGGCCAAGCACTGAACAGAGGGAATGACAGAGGACACAACCTGGCTAGAGGAGTGTAATGAGAACTAGAATGTCTTATATTGTTAACTTCAGTAAACACTCACAGTGAACACACAAGAAAAATCCATGAAAATATCCCATAGCAACCAATTTTCACTCCTGCTACAGTCCCTCATTCACTGGTGCTTTCAATAAAGCACCAGTGCTCCCTTTAAGACATGGATACCTTATTTGCAAAGCAATGATCATGTTTCAAGTCAGTGTTACCTCTAATAGGAGATGTCATGCATTCTGTTAAGAAATAAGGGTAGAGCATCAGATCTCTGATGCTGAATGCAGGTGAAGCTCAAAGTTATGCTTGAGCATAGTTTAGAAGTGGGATGTTCTTTCAGGCAAAACTGAACAGTTTTCTGTATCTTGTGAGACCCAAATGCACATAAAAGTTTGTCTTCATATATCTCTTATTTTTACAATGAATGAAAAATTTATGCTGAATGTCAAGAGCCCCCTACTCCTTTTTGGACTAGTCATTGACTGTCTCTAACAACACACTTAGAAGAATTAAAATGTACTTTTGACTCATTCCCATATAATGCTTGAAAAAGTGCTGTATTAGATTAAAAACTACAGAAAAATATTAAATCTGTTTAAAACATATTGCTTCTCAATTCCAATATGTTGTGTGAACTGCAAGCATTTATTTCTATTAATGAATTAAAATCTCATTTTTTTCAACATAAAGCCAAAGGTAAGGATGAGTTTTAATGGAAATGGGAGGGAAACAGTTTCTGGAAACAGTAAAGAGAGAAAATTAAATGTCAAATTCTACTGGAAAGTGTGCAGAAATTCTTCAAATATGCATGGGGGGTAACACCTTCCTAGACCATTTGTTAGAGTAGTGCACTGACTACAATTAGGATCGTGAACAACTCAGAGATGATCATAGACACAGCTGTTGTTGTTTAAGGTAACAGGCACATCAATGGCAAGGCAGTACATATTGATTTGTGCAGTGACATCCTTCTAGCTATGTCATCTGAGTCAAAGAAGTCCCCAAATTAACCAATAATATAGTGTTAGAAGTTGTAGTAGTTGCCTCCTGGGACTTGTTCTGATTAAGGATAGATACCTCTCCTCTTCCCGCAGCCATCAATCCTCCTTGAAGGATTGCATGCAGGTCTCCATTGGTCAAAAACAAAACGTGAAGTCCAAAAGGACAAAGTAGCAGATTGCTGCATTTTATATATGCTGAAAATTTCCTCACAGGACACTGAAACTCAATCTAACTCTTAAGACGCAATTTTAAGGATGTTAAAAACTATGAATAAAATTTCCTCTTTAGGTATTTGAATACAGATGTTTTAAATGTATAGTCCCATTTCCATCAAAATCAAATGTCAAAAATTGTTAGTTGTATCAACTTGATTTTCTTACTGTTCTGATTGTACAGTCCATTTTTGTCATGGGCCACTGGCTATATAGTACATCAGCTGACTGTATGTAATAAAGGGTAACAGGCCTGGACATTGTTGATGTTAGAGCAGTAAAAAGCAGTGACCATAAATACTTAATCCACATGAACATCAATGAGAAAATCTGTTTGTAAGTAATAATCATATGACATATAAAATGTTAATCAGAGAATTCAAGCCCTAATTTGGATTCAAACTGTCCCCCATTATGATGAGATTTCTGTTTATTTGGTAATATAAACCTTCTTGTAATCAAACTTTTTACAGTTCTTGAATTACCTGTTTAAAAAGGTTATGCATTTTATCCAACATTATATGACTGAATTTGTTCTCTTGCTGTTTTCAAGTAGATGGGCAAAAAAATTCTTTTGACACATAAGCTGAGTTTTATTCAAGCAAATATTCAATTAAATTTGGAGAAGTGTATTTATATTATTGATTTTGAGGTCCAGATTCAATTATAGACCAAGCCTGAGTTTAAAAAAATGAAAGTATCTTTTCATATACGAGTTACATTAAAATTGCATATAGATTCATTTTTCCAAAACCACGTAATTGCAAATGTGGCTGAAAATAAAATAAATATTTGACAAATATCTATTGTCTTAAAAACAATAAAATAGTTGTTTACATTAGTTTTCTATAAATTTTCACTTCACAGCATGTAAGTTTTTTCTTTCTTTTTTTTCTTGGAACTAGAGGAAAAATTAGTATCTAGGCTATGGCTCTCAACATCATGCACAAATAATCCTGAACAGAAGAAGGAGTTAAAAAAATCTTTTATATTTCTTTAAAAAAAAAGTCCAAAGCCCTCACAACATGTAGAGAGGTATGTAATCTTATCCTTTCTTCTAATTACGCTGCAATCAAGGTATACTAAGAGTAAATCCATGTTGCAAATACAAAGGATTTTAGAAATGCAACTGGTCTTGATTACCGCAATATAATGATTTTGTTTATTACCATGTTCATTTTTTTTGCTGACATAATGCTCATTTCTCAACTATGAGACAATGCCGAGGGAGTCTTTCTCTGCATCTCATTTTCTGTATTTTTTTCCTTAATAAACATTTATAACAATTCTTCAAAGGTTTCTGTTGTAAAACTGCTTGGAAGTTATAAAGAGATTTGGGGATTTCAGATTTAAAATCTTATTGATATCTTCATTGTGTTAAAAGACTTCAAATGTGAAGGTTATTTATACACATTTGATGTTCCCCTTACAAGTAAATATTGAAATTAGAGTATTTTTTTCCAGTTTTTCTCTTATACAGCAAGGATTTCATGCAATTATATCAAAGGAGAAATTCCTCATATTGAAGGAAAACTGAATTGCATGTTTATCCTACTAGGGTCTATTTTAGAAAAAGGAAACAGGATTCCAGTCTGCCTAAGGTAGTTTTGATTTTGTATCGCAGGGAGAGATTTTTTTGTTGACATTTTATTATTTTCTCACATTCCATAGTATGAATCTCAGACCAACTTAATAATTCTTAAAAACTTATATCTGTTATACAATCCTAGTGTTTGACTCACTGCCTTTTAGCAGCATATACGGAAAATCAGAAATATTTACCTGAAATCAAGTTCTCCAAGTTTTGGAACTCTGTTCACATTTAACAGGGTCCTTCCAGTCTCTTTACATTGTACAAGGCTCACTAGGAGGTAACAGAGCACATCAGCCATCTTACTGATCCAGTTTAGGATGGCAGGAACCATATCCCATAGGTCTTACCCCTGGCGCTGAGCAGACTGAAATGTTAAAATTCATTCCTGCACAAGGCATCATTTCGGTAATTTTTTGGGGGCAGCTGTGGTTTTGAAACTGGAACAGGGAGTAGGCTGGGAATGGACAGCTGATGTTCACAGGTTAACTTAGAAGATGACCACGCTCTGTGCAGCTTTGCAGCAAATTGCTTGGGTTTCTGATTGCTGCAACACAAGCTTTGTATCTTGAAGGTTGAAAACATGGATGGGTTAGTTGCTGCTGTTAGCAGAAAGCCATAATTGAGGGAAAAGAACAACTGCTGTAGTCTCGTCTATCCTGCATAAAATCATCCCAAAAGAGTCTAGGTAGAATAATTGTTAATGGACTGAGAAATTTAAGATTTTAGTTTTTGAGTGATTAAGGGCTTTGTACAAATAATTTGTACAAAATTGTGATTTTTGCAAAAAATTTTTTTGTAATGCCCCATTTATTTTTGTAATTCAGGGCTTTAGTCTCTTTATATAAGCTGCAAACATCAGTATATAGTGTTAATATTAGGTAAAAGCATTTAAAAAGTGCAGTTATAACCACACTTGAGTCTTGCCTAATCATTTGTTAATTTTAGTAATGTACCTATTTTGAAAATTATTTCACTATAGTCAACTACACTTTTGATTTTATGCTGAAAAAAAATTACCATGCACTCTCGTTTTAAATTGGTTGCTGTCTGTTTTCAGTCCATGTCCTGTTGCATGCAGAAAGTGAAATCCACAGGCCTGTAGTGGATGAAGCTAATATTGTCTGTGTCTTTCATTGCTGGCTGTTACAAAAATCAATACAAAAAACTTATGAGCATTCTCAGTACCCAATTCAATAGAAAATATGTCCCATTTCTGCAGCTTTTGCAGCATTGTTTGAGCTTCCAGGGCATGGAGGTCTGGACATACTTTTTATTGAATCAGATCCTCAGTAATGTCTTCATATATTTTTAAAGAAAACTGTGAAGATAGACACTGAAATAAACAATGAGAATCGTACAAGTTGATGGTTACACCAGAAAGCTTGAATCAGGATGTGAAGACTAAAATCTCCTTGGCTAGCAGCAGTTTCTCCTGCAAAAATATTTTATTTCTAGTATAAGGTCTACTATATCTGGTTGTATCAACTTCAGAGAACACAAACATAGTGCCTTTGGCACTGCCTAATTTTAAAAATATATACTCACCAATAAACCAGCAAGAGATACTTACTGTAATAAAAAATTCATGATGGTTAAGTTTTATCCTGACAACTTTACCAGAACATGTTTCTCCTTCCTTCCCCCCCACCCATTTCTGTTTGATGCATTCCTTAAATATTCAAAAATATATTTTAAACTATTCTTATTTCTAAAAGTCTGATTTGTGTCAGTTCTATAACTATATTGAAGTGCCTGGAAGATATATACAGTCTGAGAGAAAGCAGTTGGCTCATGATAAACATAAGATGAAAGTGATGCTTCTAGGCAGAGATTCAAGGAAATTTCTGGAAGGCCATCCTCCCTGTCGGCTGAAGACATCAAAACCTTCCGATGGGAAGGAAGTTCTTATTTCTTTTCATTGTCTTTATATATACTTACCATATTCAGTAAGTGGCATTTTGTGAAAAATTGTCTTCTGCATCCTCATCTGCATGGACTGAGGCGAAAATTTGAAACACTCCTAATGGCTGCATAGGAATAATGCAGACTTCAAAGAGGTCCTTAGTGTCATATGGGTGGAAATTGAAACCGAGTCCAGTCACAGCCATGACTGATGTGAGAGATATATTGCTGTGGTTTGCTGACATGAAATCTGGTGACTATGTTAAGTAAACTAAATTTATCTTGCACTTGCAGTGGCCAAGGAGAGGTACTGAAGAAGCACACATTGTGACTTCAGACAAGCTGAGAACCCTGGTTTTATCACCACTCCTCATGGATCCCCTTTTCTGGCTGCTTCACTAGCTCATATTGTTGACATGTAAAAGTACAGTTAATTTCAAGAACTGAAACAAATGTTTGACAACTACTAGATTTATTTCAATGGTATTACCAATACTATCGATAATGATGTGTATTTGAAGATATCTTAACTTCTCAGGTAAGATCTATTTGACAGTATTAAAAAATCATAAAATGTAAATATTTTAAAGCAAGTAAGGCCCTCTTGCTAACTGGTAAGAAAGCATTTAGACATTCATTAGTGAAGCAAAAATGCTTTCTTTTTGGTTATGTTGTTCAACATAACCATATTTAAGGAATTTGAGAAACATATACATTGTTTACAAGTGGTGTGTGTATATTATTTTTATGTCTCCCTGTGCTATTTATTTCCCTTTGTTCTGTTGATATACTTGATCATTAATGCAAAGGCAAAGTCTGGTTGATCAGTCACCAACAGGGTGGTCAAACAGGGAAGCAAGCTGCCCAGAGATGTCTCCTCCTGACTGAAGAGGGTCCTTGGCAGTCTGCTGTAACTGAGACTGTGAGGAGGGGGATTGGTCTAGGAGGCTCTTCCAACCTCAACCATTTCATGATTCTTCCATTTTTCTACTCAGTTGCTACAGAGGTACAAACATAATTCATGCTAAAATTTATCAGATATTTAGTAATTCTGATTTATTGAAAGTGCGTGTCAAGATCTCATGTCATCTGCTCTATCTGCTTTTTGGAAGCAAGCTAAATAGGAATTATTTTATGTTCATGTAAAATGAACTCTGATTGCTTCACCTGTGGCTAAGGAAGAAAGCTTGCTGTTTTTAGGAGATTTTTTAAAAGTGGTCTGGGTGTCCATCATCTGCAATTTCTGTAAAAGTGTACAAGTAGTTAACTCTATACACATGAATAATATTGCAGGGAAAATTTTCATCTGCAAAATTACATGACTTAACTTGAGCAACTAGCAAAATTATCAATATTAGTTGTTATTCCAGTGCGGATAATCCAGCAAAGACAGATCTTTCTTTGGAGAACTCATTCACTCTTTGCGGATCTGGATCCTTAGATATAAAAACCGTTTCTTTATATACTGTAGGAATCACAAAACCAGAAACGATCTCTTTAAAAACCATTACTGTTGTTTTTCTATTTCCACTGCCGTCAATCATTCTCCATTATTCTTTCTCAGAGCTATCATTTCCATAGCTTTTCCTGTCCCTGGCAATCCCTCTGTTTCATTTTCTCTGTTTCTCTCAGACACTTGTGCACAGCAAAATGTTGCAGAAATTCATGTCCTTTTTGTCAGTCCCCAGAAAACCTCTGCAAATGCTCTAAGACTGTTGACAGGTGTCTGTCTTCTGGGTGGGGGTTGATATTTTTTTTTCAATGCTCAATAAAGTGGAAGATAATTGTCTCATTGAAGTTGTTCATTAGCGTCTACCGTAAGAAACCTCTGAGTATCCTGTAATGACATCACAAAACATAAATGTATATAAACCAGAAATATTTCTTATTTGTAATCATATGTTTATATTTCAATCTATTTCAAATGCACTAGATGAAGCACTCCATACTAAATTTAGCTTTCTTTTTTTATGTCATGTTTGTTTTATTCAACCAAGTTTTATGTGACTATATTTCAACCACAGGATTGTCTGTGAACTGATTGTGGGGATTATCATATTGTAAGTATAGGAAACTTGTTATTTTGATTGGTTGCATATGACATAGCTTTTGTTTCCATTAACAGACTGCATGAACAAAACTTGTAGAAACTTGAAATTATTTTGGTTTCAAATACATTGCATAATAATTTTTAATACTATATTCAAAGGCAAACATCCTGAATATACTTCTGAAAATATAAACTTTTATTTTGAATTTTTACAGTAGACTTCTAAAAAGAATTTTTTTCATGGTGGTTTTAATAAAAATAGTTCATTCTGTAAACCGTACCATTTTTGGCAAATATTTATAGTGGATGCTTTTGTACAGACACAAATATGTATTTATATTCTATAAAAAGATTTAAATAAAGAAATTATTATTAGAGTTAATTATTGTTATTGTTCAGCTAACAGTGTTTTCACAGCTGAAACATGGCACCAGTTTATACAGATATTAATTCTAAAGAGCAAATTTTAGTAGTCAAAAAACAAATAATTTTTCTAAAAAAATGCCAACTAATATAGGAAAAGAACCGCTAAAAGTACTTATCTGTGTGAATTTTACTCTTTATTTTTGATTTAGAAACTGCATGAATTCAGTCTTTTCCATGACTGTAGTATGTGCATTATCTGGAATAATAGAAAATAGGTGAAAATCAACAGTATCTATACATTTCAACAGAAAATCAACAATATCTATATATTTCAGAAGCTATCAAAATACATCTCACTTTGCCTTTTACTTGTACATCATCTATATGTTTATGAGAATCTTATTGCGCAGGTTACAGTCATTGTTTTGGTTAGAAAAGACAGGTGTCTGCTAGGGAGGGCAGCACCTCCCTTTGGAATGGAGAATTCAAACTCCCTCCTTTTGAATTATTAAAACTTTGATATTAAGTCATCTCTCAGGCAAGGTTATGGGGATAGGAACAACAGCTCTTTACTAGTATGTATAACAAAGTAAACAAACAACAACAACTACAGCATTAATGATAAACAAAACCAGGAACCTCGAGGGGCTTTTGTTTCACAAAGCCCGGGGCAGTCTGGTCTTGGTGCAGAGCTCCAAGAGCACCAAGCTGGAAAGGTGGATAATCCCAGGCTGGTGTGTGGGATGTACCAAAGCTCCGCGGTGGTAGCTGGAAGGGCAGGGATGTCCTGGCAGGGCTGGGCAGTGCAGGGACACAGCGTATCCAAAGCGGTGCAGAAGGAAAGCGGCGGCGGTGGGATAGGGCCGGCTCAGCCCAGCAGGGCAGGAGGAGGAGAGCTCAGAGTCCCTGGACACACGAGGAGATGATGGTAGATTTCCTCAGGAATGGACCCGGTGATGGCAGTGAGAAACTCTTCCTGCAGCAGGAGTGGCCTGTGTCTTCTCTCTCCGATGCTGAGAGCAAGAGAGAGAAACTGCCTGCCCTTTTCCTCCCAAAACCTCGCGTATCCCCTTTTTCCCTCGGAGAGAAAAAACTCCCTGAGACCAAAGAAGGGTGTAGCCTGGTGCTACGCTGTCCTAGCTGTTTGTATTGTTTTGGTCAAGCACCCATAAGTACCCAGCAATTAGCCTCCTAGTGACTTTGTGGGAAAAAAAAAATTAGAGGGAAAAAAGAAAACCAAATCTAACCCCCAACAGTCATGTACTGGAGAGATATTTCTGCCTTCTGATAATGAGACCATTGTCAAAATCCAGGCAAATCTGAAGGTTGCTTGGTAGATGTATGTATCCTCTACCTGTGGGAGTGTGCACATTGAAGTAACACTTTAGGAAACCACACTGCAGAGTCCAAACTGAAAAATCAAATTTTGTGCCAGAGGAAGGTATGAATGATTTGAATAGTGTATCTTCTCCTTTAGAAGTTTAGTAGTCTGCTCCTGAGAGATTATTTTGTTTGGAATTGTTTCTTCACACCTTCTACAGTGAACTATTGCTTTTGCTGTCACTGATAATTCTTTTGTTTTAGCACGTCTGCATCTTTTTGGCTTTACACCTTGTCACTTTTCACTGTGTCTTTCCATTTTCACAATAATGTAGAATTAAAATGGCTAAACAGTACTACACACCAAAAGGGAGCAGCAACTTTCACATGATCCTCTGCATTAAACCCCATTTTTTATCAAAGAAAAACGTTATGTTTATAGGAGAATTATTTCCAAGAACAAACTATGCAGCCAAGTTACCTAATTGATTAGAGAATTTTTCATTTCAGTTATGACCTTGAAGTCAGTGATGCCTGGAATGCCCCTCAGACTATGTCATGGGTGCTCTAGTAAAGATCTATCGTTAGATCAATTACTAAAGCAATGGAACATCTGATCCTATCCTTGAAATTAACCAGCAAAAGTAGGTCAGCACACCTTCAACTGACACAATGAAGAATTATACTCTCAATGACCCAGGAAGCAAAGCACTAATGATTGATGGGAAGATATATTTAAATGAGAAAGTTGAAGCACACTAGAATTAAGCACGTCACAATGATCAAGCAACTCTAGACAGCCAAGTGCCTTCAGATAACAGTAATTTTGGGCCAAATCTCACATGAGTTTATCCCCTCCAAAAAAAACCAGTGATATTTATAATGAAATTAAAAAGGATTTAGGCTTCAAAGATTTAACAGTCTTGCCAGATGGCAGGCTTTTCTTTCTTTGTTGTTCCATGCTTTCTGTTAAAATTATTTGCCTTTCATTTGTTACCATATCTATCACATATATGTGATAGAAGGGCTGTTGCCATCTCTTCTGAGCAGCTAAAACTACTAAAACAGGTGTCAGAAAGAATTTTGCGGGTTATCAGTGACAGAAGATTTAAGAAAACTTTTCTGAGTATGCTTCAGAGGCATTCTTCTTTGAGTAAAAAACATGAAGAAAATCAACAAAATACTTGTGGTAGTACAAGAATATCAGAACAATATGCAAGTAATTTTAAATTATTCCACGGTCAAGAGCCCAGCATATATTTTAGAAGCCACTTAGAACAGCTTTTTTTTTTTGGTTTGATGTCAGCAACTCTTGTTAAACCCCAGTCACTCAAACTTAGCCCTAAAGCAATGCTCTTTTGCTCTGGAAGCAATGGAGCAAATTCTAACCAAATATTCTCAAAAGGTAAAAATATACAGAAGTTTACTGGCAAAATATAGAAAATTAAGGAACCCTGGCTAAGGAGTAAATGCAACAAAACATCGCTTATCACAGCATAGACTTAGCCCATTGAACATAGAAAGCTTTAGAACCCATTTGATACCATGTTCCGTGAGAGGAGGGTTAGAAGAAGAAAGGGGGGTGAACAGCGAGGCAGGTTGAGGCCTGGCTGAACAGCAGATCCCAGAGGGTTGTAATCAATGGCACAGGGTCTAGCTGGAGGTCTGTCACTAGTAGTGTCCCCCAAGGTTTAGTATTAGGTTAATTTTGTTTAACTTATTCATTCTATGACTTGGCTGAAGGGGAAGATGTCTCTTCAAGGGCTTCATTGCTGACACAAAGCTGGGTGCATTGGGCAATACCCCAGAGAGCTGTGCAGTCCTTCAGAAGGACCTGGATAGGTTGGACAGATGGGCAGAGAAGAACATTCTGAAACTTAACAAAGGCAAATGCAGGGTCCTGCCCCTGGGGAATAATATCCCCTTGCACTAGTACAGGCTGGGAGCTGGTAATATCCCCTTGCACTAGTACAGGCTGGGAGCTGGCTTGCTGGAAAGAAGCTCTGTGGAGAAGGACCTGGGGGTTGTGGTGCACAAGCTGTCCATGAGACAGCAGCACCTTTGTGATCAAGAAGGCCAGTGGTACCCTGGGGTCCATCAGGGAGAACATTGCCTGGAGATCAAGGGAGGTGATCCTGCTCCTCGACTCAGCCCCAGTGAGGCTGCATCTCTAGTGCTGTGTCCAGTTGTGGGCTCCTCAGGACAAGAGAGACATGGGGCTTTTGGAGCAGGACCATCAGAGGGCAACTAAGATAATGGAATCTCATCAATGTAAGTCTCCAGAGGGAGGGTATCAAGAAGATGGAGCCATGGTCTTCTTGGTGCTTCCAAACAATAGGACAAGAGACAGCAAGCAGAAACGAATGCACATCTGAATATGAGGGAGAACTTTTTTACTAAGTGGATGATAGTACACTGGAACGTTGCCCAGAGAGCATGTGTAGTCTCCTGCACTGGAGATATTCAAGAACCATCTCAACAGAATCCTGTGCCATGTGCTCTAGGATGATCCTGCTTAAGGAGATTGGACCAGATTTACAGAATATTCTAGGTTGGAAGCAACACACAAGGATCATTAAGTTCAGCTCTTGAGTGAATGGCCTGTCCAGGGATTAAACCCACAACCTTGGTTTTATTAGTACGGTGCTCTAACCAGCCAATAACCCATTCTGTGAAATTATTGTTAAAAGACTGAGAAATCTTTGTGAAGGCAGGATTTAATTTTTCTTTTAGAACAATAGTCAGATAAAAGGTATGGTTTTGATGAAGTGTGTTAGAGATTATGCAATGCCTTCCCCAAGGCTTCTGGCATAAACCCCTTAAAAAAAAGAAAAGATGAAGGATCTTTTTGGTCTCTTACCAGACTGACAATTTTTTTTTCCAAATCTGAAGAGGAGGCTATACTTGCACTTGCCTTTTCTACAACTAATTATCCAAAGACACAGCAAACAGTACTGAGTAGCCAGAGATTTGGGGTAGTTAATGTGTTTGAAAATTTGTGGCTTAATTGTTGTCAGTTAAAATTACCTAGTTTTTTTTTATTCAGCAATTAAAGGCACACCTGTCATAGGATATTCATAATTTAGAACTAGTTTATTACACCAAATTTTTCTTGGACTACTAGGAAGAGAATTTACAATGTGCTGCTTTTTCTAAATAATATTCTATTGAGGAAAACATTGCTTACTTCACTGAATATCTAAAATGGGTTTATAAGAAATATGAAACACCTGTACAGAAGATTAAACGGAATGTCCTAGAGCTTGAATGACTCTGGGAGCTGAAAGTAAGTTTGTGGGGTTTTTTTTGTTTCCGTTTTTGTTTGTTTTGTTTTTTTGATGTGTCTGCACTTACAAGAGGCTGCAGTGGAATTGTTCAAGTTTATGGTGTTACAGCAGCTGAAGTAAAGTGGACAGGGAGTCCAGAGCATGAGCAATGCGACTCCTTCAATGTTGAATGTAGAAAAAGTAGTTGTGAATTTAACTAAATGTTTGTTACCGCATTTTTAATCTATCTTTTAAGTATGATCAAAAGGAAAATCTTCAGACTGGGAAACAGCTGGGGCAACTGATTTAATGTCTCAGTCAAGCCCTGTCAACTGCAACTTCGAGAAGACATTGTTTTTATAGATTAGGATTTGGGTTTTGCCAGATATAATTCAAAAGTTTTGCAGTCATTTACTTCCACCATTTTACTGTTTTTCCTTAGGTCCTTGGCCCTTAAGGGCCACATTATTTTATGTTTCCAGAAAATGTGTCAAAATTATTGGAAAATAATTCCAATTCTTACTGGCAGAAATGCTGAAATAGCTCATAAAAATATTTTTCCGTATCTGGTGTACTCTTTTAACTAGATTTTTTGCTCACTTACTTTCCTTTTTTCTCACATACTGATGAAAACTGGCAAAGCTTTTGGTGCCTGAACTAAAATAAAACATTAAAAAAACCCCAGTGGTGCTGCTGCATGTACATGAATACACTGTGGTGATAAGTGTGATCTAATTCAGTTATTTTATATAGGCCACATGGAACTCATTGTCCTATTTGAACAGCACCCTGTGAAATTAGCTTTACTCATAATGCTTGAAACATTCAGTGCCAGGTTTTTTATTAATTATTATATAATTTATATATGATATTTATATCAGTAAATAAAACACATTAGATTGATGAAGACAACAACTCCACCTATTCATCACTGAGGTAAGCAGGAATATCTCTATATTAAACCAGATTTAAACCTCTCATCTGAAAGGATGAGAGGTTTTTAAAAAAACCCTATTTAAGTTGTAGAAAGCTCCTAGCTTTCACAGTTGGTATCTTCATAAAAAGCTCAAGACACCGATTTAAGCAGCCACAGTCTGTGGTATAATTAGCGAGTGGGAGAACTGAACTTCAAAACCTGAACTTGAAAAGAGAGCTCAAAAATAACTTACAGAAAAAGTCTTCCAGAAGTAAGTAATCTGGTATTAGAAAGGAATATATCTAGATTGTTTTTTGGAATTTTTAAGAAACTTGAAGCAAAACATATCTTTAGGGGAATTCTTACATTCTGATTATTTGCCTGAATGCTTTGTGAAACACTTTCATCATGTATCATAAATGATACAGTAAAAATGTCACCTGTAAATTATGATTTGGCTTGAGGTTTGTCAGGCCATTTTTAAGAGCATCATCAAATGATGTAAGAAGCACTACAAAGATCATTTTGTAATTAGGAGTGGTGTGCTTTTAGTGTTGATTAATTTCAGGCAATGATTTCTGAGTACATTGGGTATATAGCAGAGTTTTTTAGTATAATTAGACTTTGAATGCCAAGGTTGTGATCAATAACAATTAAAAGACCATTTTCAAAAGCTATATTTATACAATTTGTACAATCACTTTTTCTTTCCTTTAAATATCTCAAAGCCTAAGGCATAAAAATTTTCAGGATTCTATGCTAGTAACATCTAAAACCCTACTTCTTTTCTCACTCCTTATAATAGTTACCTAACCTTTTAATTTTCCATGTAAAATAAAGTTTGTTGGTATTTAGTTCATTTGTATTTAGTTTAGCAGGTGCCAATTTAATTAATAATCAACCAAATGACATTCTAGATTTGCTTTGGATAGCAGTTCAATGCATTCTATTGATTTTTGTATTATTGGACTAGATGTTGTCATCATTATTACTGTGTGCCATGCTTCAGGCAGGATTTGAATTAACCAGTAGTTCAGTGTAGGGAGTTTCTATCTTTCAGCATGGAAATGGTATTACAGTTCAGCAAAAACTACAATAATAATACTTTTGGAGTATTTGTTGTTTTTTAAAAAAATTCCCTGGTGAATTAAAAAAGTTCAAAACAGAATGCTTCCGAATGTTTTAGCTTATTTACATACAAGAAATTTTTTGGATTCTGTGATTTTTGGTAAGTCCCTGCTACATTTTCTTCTTCATCTTCTTCTTCTTCTTCTTCTTCTTCTTCTTCTTCATAATAATAATAATAATAATAATAATAATAATAATAATAATAATAATAATGTGATGCTATCTAGCATTTTAACAGGAGGGCCGAGGTGAGACAATTGTTCTGTGGATTACTCTTTCTTTTTCTCCACAGTAAAAAAAACACACACTATTAACTGTCAAGTCAGGTAAAGGAAGTTATCCTGCCCCAGTGAGCCATGGGGACTCCTCTGCAAAGAAACCAGTCTTGGCATGGACATGGGTTACAATGGAGAAATCCTTAAGTACATTCAAAACCCCTATAACTCTGAGAAACTGGACATCTTGTATTACATTTTACATACCCATGATTCCCTTGGGAAAGAGTTTTTTCTTGCAGGAGTAACAGAATTTAAGACTAGTATAGACGTTTCTCTGTTTTCTGTCCCAAAAAATGCATTTGTTTCTTTTGAAACTAGCACTTCTTATGAATGTAGGAAGTTTTCTAAGGAATACTGCAGCCTTTAACTTTATAAATATCAGCCAAAATTAAGGGCCACAGGCATTTAGATCTGAACAGGGGTCTGTTCCATATCAGTCTGACTATTCTTATGACTAATGAAGTATTGTGAGTATGGAAATGGTGTATCAGCTACATCTGGTTTTGCAGTGGGGTTCAGATTAGACTCAGCTCTTTCAAATGTTTACAAAGATTTTAGAAACAGATGGAGACTCAAAGCTAAAGCTAGAATTTTTCACAGAGTTATGGAATGGTTGAGGTTGGAGTGACCTCTGGCAGTCATCTTTTCCAGTGCCCTGTTCAAGCAGGGTCGTTTACAGCACTCTTCTAGAAGTGATAGTCATTAGTACATTTTTGAGACCCTGGTAAAAACGCAAACAAACAAATTAAAAAATTACTTTCCAGACAACAAAAAAGGATGAGTAGTTGAGAAAGGAAAAGGACTTTCCCATACTCTTGTGGGACATATGTTTACTTTGAGTAAGTGTTCTCTTGTCAGGTGGCCATGCAAATGTAAACTGCAAAGCAAAAATATGTGGCTAAATTAAGGGAAGACATTCTAAACACAAGTCCAAAGAGGTACTAATATTGAAAGACCTGCTTTTCAAGATAGAGTAAAACATGTAATTAAAGTAATAATATGTAGTCCCTTTTGAGGACTTTTTCCAAACTTTGCTTAATTTGAATTTCACATACTTGACATCTTGTTTTGACAATTCATCTGATTATATCAATATGTCACATTATGCAATAATAGCGAAACATGATGTATTTCAGCACAATGAGTCATCCTGATGGCATGTCAGATCCAACATATTCCAAATCAAAGTTCCTTAAATCATGATGATTGAAATCTCTATTTATAAGAGCTTTCCTTGCTCAGATTATTTGTATTTCCTATGGCTTCTGTTAAACTGGGTCTTTTACAGCCTGACTCTCTTGACTCAGTTATCTTTCACTTTAAGTCAACACATAAGAGAAAACAGGGATGTGCAAAGCCTCAGGGATAAAATGGAGAACAAAACAACTTTTTTTTCTTGTACTTTTGGCCAGAATTGAAAATACACATCTAGAGGCTTAAAGTAAATTTCATTCCAATAGTAATTGAGTTCCTACACCTCTCTTAATAATCAAGATATTCTGCCGTTAAAAGCTGGGGCAAAGCAAAAAAGTTAGGGACATTTAATGAATAAATCTTCTATTGCAAACTTTGGGCAAAAATCTCATTATTGAGTCATGTCAAGAATTCGTGAAATAAAGTTTCATTTTCTCTTGCTTCAAGAAGGCAGAGCTAAAGACAAAACATGCTTTTATTGCTGCATAGTAATAAAAAGTAATAAATAATATTTTTTTAAGAAAAAAAGATATATTCTCCTCCTAGTTCTGTTACCTGAAGAAAAATTCCTGAGCTTTTTATGATTTTTTTTTTCCACGATAGAATATTTGGGTATAAATTTAGTAGAAGAATTACTTGATATCAATTTCTTCTTGTTCATATGAAGGGACATATGGATTGTTTTCTTCCTCCTTTATTTGCCATTATTGCTAAAAAAATATGGGAGGCATGCTATTTATGGGAGATAATAAATTTCCTCAGCTACAAGAGTTCTGTTGAAGTCTGGATGGTTCATTGTATTTGATGATTAGTCTTTTGCTGAAGTAGCTTAGGAGGGCCTCTGTTTGATGTCAGTGTCTTCCCTTGCTTCTTTGAGAAGGAATTTGTGACCTAGTTGTGGAAATGTTTAGAAGAAAGTTGCTTCAAGTGTTACATACCTTATTAACTGCTTTTCCACTGCTGAACATTACTACCCTTAATCCTAATGGAAGTTATATACACACACCTTAGCAGACAAGTGGGTCACCCTGCTGAGTGGATTTCAGGCTCCTCAGAAAGTGATACAACAGCAAAACCATTGCATTAACCAAAATAACCACCAAGGATCATAATAGGTCCTGGGATTCGGTGGAAAGGGCAGGAATCCTGGCAACTCCTCTGTTTTCTCTGCCTTTTCAGCAGATAGTCTGTCTTTTCCAAAGACACTGCTCTACTGTGAGAGGAACCTCCTGTCCACTGCCAGACTTCAGCTAAATATTAATTGAGCACTTAATGAAAAAAGCAACACTGAGTCTGTGAACTCTCTAATTTGAAATCCTGCTGTATGTGTGCAGAAGATGGGAGAAAAAGCAAGTATAAAGGAGGACAGTGAATGTTGAATGTGAGATTATTTTTTTGCAAAATGTATTTCTTAGTGTGTATGGGAACCCACTGAAATGCAAGCTGACAAACACTGCTGAAATTCCTACTACAGGGGTTCATTTTTTGTATAGATTACGAACTTAAATGATGTATAGAAGCCTCACTTTCCCTTCTATAAGGGGATGAGCCTGGTAAGATAGCATCTTTACCCACAAAACTGCATGCATTATTAGTTAGTTAAAATCCTAGCCCTTTCAGAATAGTAAACCATCTAAAAAACTTCAATAGATAAGAATACTTTATTTTTGCCTCAGTAAACCAGTGTATTTTTGAGTAGAACTGCTGGCAGAAATAAAACGTATTTTTCATTATAATCTATTTGATAAGTGACAATATTCCTGTCTGGTTTTATTATATGAAAAAAATAAACCAGAAAAAAAATCCAGACAGCACATATTAAAGTGAGATGTGTGTAAGCACACTTTGACAGGATGATCAAATAATATTCATTACAGATATTCACAAAATATATCTGTATAGGCTATTACACATATGAATAATTATAACTCTCCTGGAAACAATGTAGTGTTTGATTTATTGTATCTTCCGTAAATTTTTATATGTTAGCTGTTTCTGTACATGTAGTTTGTGACTGAAATTTTGGGGCAGATCTTTTCTCCTCTGCTTGCAACTGGGGTTTCAGGATACATTGTCCTTTTCTTTCTATTGCTTGAGTTCCAATTTTTGTGAGGGGCAGGAGCATGCTCTCCGATTATTTTTTTTTTTTTAATATTACATTTTTCCATGGCTGTATTTGTTAGCCAACAGCTATATTTCAGTTTATCTCCAGACTGCCTTGCAAATGGAAGCACTTTATAAAACAAGTGAAATCACAATACCCAATCATTCAGAAATATTGGACTACTTCAAATTTTTATAAGCTCTTAAATTTTGAGGTGATCAGGGTTCTGAGCTTGCATTGCACAGAATAATTTAAAATTATTGGAGCACTTCACATATTTTTAAAACCACTTCAGCTAGGAAATGATGGGGTTCCAGAAATATGTGGCCTATAAGGATATAAAATTATCAGAGAGCTTAAGTGTTTCATTGTGAAAGTGATCAAGGTTCCTTGCTTGCACATTACAAAGCAATTGAAAATTACTGGAGTGATTCAAGTGTTAGTGTTTTTAGGATTTTAAGTCCCTCCTGCTCAAATACTCTTCAAAATTGTTAATGTTTCGAATATTTTCAGGTTTTGAGTATGTACCCATTATCATGCTTTTCCTTATTTTGGGCTTTTCCTTTGTTGTTTTCTTTTAGGTTCAAATATTTGTCTTTCAGTGGTCTCAGAGTTGACTAAGGCTTGAAATCCTTTAGTTTCCAACACATAGGATGAACTTGCTGTCATTTTTGGACAAAACAATTTAAGGACTAATTTTATTAATGTCAGTATCCAAAGCTGAAACCTGAAGCTATTCCTGTATCTTTATTATTTATAAAGCACTTTCCATAGTTAGCTTATTTAATTTAAAATTTTATAAGGTTCAGATTTTAATTAATTTAAAATTATTTAATATTTCTTCTGATACTACCACTTTTTTTTAAATTACCTTTAAAACGTTGTTCTTTTTCTTTGTGTGCCCTTCTTTCTCCTCCTCTCCTTTCTGTCTTCAGTACACACACTGCACAAACCACCAGTATATCATAATTCATTCTCTCACAGCTCATTCTCAGTACTATGTTTTGGTAGAACTCACAGTGGGTAGAATTTTGAGCTGGATTTATCATCCACACAAGAGAATCATAATAGTTCTATATTTTAAGAAGGGAAGAAAAAAGCCCTATAAAGTGCATCATTCTGCAATGCATTGTTTCTGTACATTGAATTTATGACTGTAAGAAGGAAATCACTTGTGTTATACAGGTATTCTATTGTGTGCGTTTAAAAATTTAATTCAGTCCCTACTGTGCTATTCGTTTTACTTAACTGTTTTCATGAACTTTGCTTATTTCAGGTCTATATTTCCGTACCTTATCTCTATTATGAACTGTTTGCTTCACCCACTTTCCTCTTCCAAAAGTGTAAAGAAAGAATTTAAGCCATCTAAGCACCATGCTTTCCCCCTCCCCGGTCTAAGTGTAGTTGCAGGGAAAGTTGTTTAAAGCAAAAAGGATGCATTAATTTTTATCTTCATGTTATATTTATGAACTATATTAGTAATAAGTAGTTTTCTGAAGAACGTAATTTTTCTTTAGAGAGGATTTAAAAATGTTTGTGCAACAGGGTGAAATTTTCTTTAACTAGAAGAGTATAATCATAGACTTAAGACAAAGGAACTAGAAAATACTTGCAATAAATAGATCAGGTTTTTTGATGATCAAAATGGAAATACTACATTGTTTGACCTAAAATTGCATTCATTTTCATGTTACTGTTTTCACTTTTAAGATACCTAGAGAGCAGGCATGATTCCTAGCAACTGAATTTGAATTGACTGTTTTTAAACTTAATTTATAATGCTTTTTATCATTCCTTTGTGAGAATTTTAAATTGTGAGCTGCCAAAAAGTGCTTACAATGTAAGAAAAATTTGGAATTAAAAAAAATATTTTCTTGTATATGTAGTATGCTTGCAGTCATGAATAGTGTCCTGCAACCATTTATGACCGACAGAAAATTATAATAAATTATTTTTGTCTTAGAAAATCACATTAGTATTGGCTATAGATATATCCCTATCAATAGCTTTTGTTAAAACAATGGTTTTGCAGTTTTCGAAAATGAAATGGCTGTTACAATTATAATTGTTGGAATAAAGACAATCGATACATTCACGGATTTAAAACACTGAAATCTGTAAACATTAGTATAGAAATTGTTTGCAGCGTTAACATTTACCACAGACTTAATTTTTTGTGTGTTACAATAAATCACATCTTACTGGGCCAATGCCTGAACTCTATTTTTCAAGGCAGCATTTTCAAGTATTCAATGGGATCACAAGGAAAATGTTTGTACCTGTAGTTCATTTTAATCAAGCTGATTTTAGAAAAGCAAAAAGTAAAGCCTTCAGTAGATACAGAAATCTCTTCTCTGACATTTCTCTCACAGTTTTTGGTGACTGTAAGTATCCAAGTTTTGGGAGAGATTTTTTGGGGTAATTTTGAATAATATTCCTAGAAAGTGATGATGATATACCTTTCTACCATACTACTGTTGTCTTTTCATAGCAGGTATCTACTTATACGATAAACTGCTATATGAGGGCAACAAACACTAAGGTTTACTTGGACTGTGTGCTGCATAAACATGGTGGTAGTACCGTGCCATGAGTACATGGTCATGAGCGACATGAGCGACAAGGTCAAAGGAGTGAGCATCTACCAAAGGGGTCCCAAATGGCCACTGAAGTAATGTGGGAGACCTACCCAGTTGAGGCTGGCTAAATTCTCATTGTAGAAGCCAGAAGGCAGTTTTGTGTTAGTCCCCACTTTCATAAAAAAAAAACAAAAAAACCCCTCTATGTAATTATTTACTGCTATCTACCATCAAAATAAGGATACTTCTCAAGGTAGACTTTTGATCTTGGTGAGGACGACCGTCTTTAGGCAGTATTAAACAGCAAAATGAATAGTGCATAATCAGTGCCTAAGGCTATTCCTTAGAACTTACTAATATGTTTAGACATCTCATAAATTTGCTGCTGAAAACAATCTCTATTTCGCATATTAGGCATCTGTTTCTCTAATTTTCATATACATAGCAAAGTATTTAGACAATGTGACCTAATTATTTGTTGCACTTTTGCCGTCCTTCTCTTATGTTGGTAATTTCAGAATCTCTTGGAGAGTCTGAAACAATATTTCTAGAGGAAAAATAAAAAGGAAATTATTCAATAAATACCATTCACATGACCTTTTGAGAAAGGAGGAAATACAGGTTTTCATCTATGTGGCACATATGCTTACCAAGGATGGTGTGTAAAATTGGTTTCTGAGAATTTTGTGTACAAATACTCATAAACTCTTCTGGTAGGGGAACCATGTGTATATTGAGATTTTCCATTTGTGGTGTTTGTATTTTATTTCCTTCTTATTTCTAATAAAAAATTGGTCACAGGTTTGTTTTTTTTCCCTTAGATACTTTTATAATGATCATTCCTTCATATTGTAACTGAGGGACTTTGAACAAGGGGATTCAACTATTTTAGCACTTCAACTAGAGGGTGATGAACAGTTAGTTATGTACAGAGAGCCTCCTAGCGAAAGGAAATAAAGAGACATCTTAGCACAACAAAAAATATTATTTCCTTTACCTTCTGTTACAAATTCAATTAATTTGCCAACTGAGCGCTATTGTGAAAAACCAAAGACCAGGAAATAGAAGTGTCTGTTAAAAGCGGAGCTTATGACAAAGTTACAGGGTTCAGAAATGTTGATGGTTTTCCCATAGCCTACTGGATTCCTGAAGCATTTATTTCATGGTTTATCACAGATGTCCTCTGCAGCCCTCCCTATCTTACTGGGCAGTGCTTTTTTGAAATAACACCTGTGAAATAGTAAAAAAAACCCAAACAAACTAACAAAGCCGACAGAACAAAAACAAACAGACCAAAACAAACAAACAAAAACCCTAAAAACCCGGGATGGTTTTAGTACTTGTATCCTATGGTGTTTTATTTTGGATACTGAATTTGGACCTGAGTGCTTTTTTTCACAAATTAATGGGTTTATTTACTTTTGAACAGAATATATGAAAGAGCAGGTACATTTACCAAAACAAGCTCCTATATGCATCTTACCAAAGCCTGAGTACTCGCAAGTCGTGATTGATCAAAAGCAGCCATTCCAAATCCTCATTCAGACAAACAAAATTCAAAAAAAAATTTAAATCTTGATCTTGAATAAGTAGCAATAACATTTTAATATTGTGTATTTTAGAGAAAGTACATATTCAAAAGGCCTAAACTTCCAATAACTTAAGAAATTCCCTAAGGATGGTGAAGCAAATATATTAATCAAGGTCAGAATCTGTAGGCTGAGTAATGATAAATTTGGTAAAAACTAGACCTTCAACTTCTGAAAATTATGTTGGCTCGTAAGTATGATTGGCATTTGGTTCACTTTCTGAATGGTAGCTAAAAGGTAGTAAAGATGGGACTTTTTAATAAAAATTTTACTTAGAAACACTGGAAGCTGTAGTAACTGTTTCAATATTCCAAATTCAATATAAATTCTAGTTATATTCATTTAATTGTAATGTTTTTCATTCTTATATATTTTCCAACACACAGTTACATTTATAGCATAATCAAAGCAGTTGTTGGAAATCAAAAATGTATTTATGTATCAGTCATTTTTTTTAATCCCAAAGCTTCATGGTTTAAACATTGTAAAAAAAGCCTTTTAGAATCATCAGAAAAAGGCAAAATGCTGGATATTAAGAAAATGTTCCTGAAAAAAACATTTATAAACACACATATTAATCAGTATAGGTTTTTGTAACATTGATATGATTAATAACATATTGTATTTGAACAGAATATGGTATGTGTGAAAAGGAAAAAGGGACTTGAATTACACCAACTCTTTTTTTTTTGAGAAATAAAAGAAAACTGTTCATTTTACTGGCATTTAACATATAAGAAAATGCAATTCATACACTGTGCAAACTTCTACTTGTGTATGCAATTTATAAAAAAAATATTTTAAGAATAATATTTGAAAAAAATCTCTCAGTGGAAGATTGTCAGTGGGAAATATAAGAAAGAATGGACCATTTACCTTCCTACAGAATGAATGTGTGTACCATAAATTAGTCTCATAACTAAAACTAATAATTGTAGTCCTTGAGCAAGTGTTAAAGTTTGGTCTGGAAAATTTAAAGGCTGTGTGCATTAGTTGTTTTAGTGTTTTAAGCAGTTAGTTAGAGAATATCTTTTATTGCAAATGGGAGAGAAGTATACCTCTTCCTGCTAATTCTCTATATAACTTAAACTACCACAGGAATAAAATGATTGCTATGCTAAATTAAATAAATCTTACAGAACTGATTGCTTTTCTTTGTGTTTTTTGTTTGTTTGTTTGTGTGTTTGTTTTGGTTTGGTTTTTTTTTTCCTTCTGTTTTTTCTGGATTTTTTTGATAGATTTTGGATTTTGGTAGGACGTTTTGATTTTTTTTTTTTTCCAATTTCCCTGTTTTTGGGGTTTTTGGTTTTTTTCCTTTGGAATATATGACAACTTTTCTAAACCTTTGGTAAATGTGATTGGGTGTTTGGACTGTAATGAAGAAAAGATAAAAGACAATTTTTAATGCTATTTTAATCTACTTCTAACATGACTTCCTATAAAAATCAGGTTTATGCAGTGATTCTCAGCCAATCACTCCCCTACTTGCCATACATCCAAATCAACACCGTCCTGGATTAACCCTTGTGAGCTTCATTTGAAAGACAAGGCCAGAAAAACCTGAGGTTTTATCTCCTGTGTGGCAGTTCCGGGAATTGTCCAAGCAATTCACTCACGATTTTTTCACATGCCGCTATAGTGCTGTCTCATGACTTAGGGGTAAAAGGAGTACAGCTGGGATTGTGATTGTGTGAAGGCTTGGGTAACTCTTCTGAGGAGAAAAAGGCACAAATGAGTTAAAAAGTCAGGCTGCATTGTGTCCCCTGATAATTATGTACACTATTGTGTATCTAATTCTGCAAATCTTGAGATAGTGGAAGATACACAGAACTTGGGCTTTAAACTGTTTGGCTGATGGGCAGCTGCTGTGGTTGGCTCTTCTCACAGGAACACCAAACTGAACTCCTACCTTGCATTCGATGTTTGCCATTATTAATATTATGGTTTTGCCTGAACCAAAAAGAAGTGGGAACTGGTCATATCCATGAAGCCAAAATTCTTATAAGACCATTTCCTGACTCAGAAACTCCAGTTATTTTCCTACTCTGGTGATACTAACTTAAAATGACTCAATGTTTTACTTTTTAATTTAAATCAACCAGTTTATTCTCATAATTGATGCCTTTTTTTTTTTTTAGATGAGTCATTAGGCTCAGTTCTTCCTTTTGCATTCCTCTTTGCAAAGTATAAGTTGTAGTAAATAACATGTCTGCTGAAGATCAGACCATTGGCTTGCCTTTAACAAAAGTTTGAAAGAGTTGTTTATTTTAAGTGTTTATCTAAAATGTCAGTCTCTTTGAAGTCTGGGAATCATTTACTAATTACAATTACTAAGCTAAATTGCTTCTCACCTACTTTTGCTCTGTGTTCTGCCAGTGTCCTCCCCATTCCTGCATCTCTAGGGCCATCTGCAGGACATCTCTCCAGCAGAACATGCAGGTAACCGTACCTTCATCTTTTGCATGGGGCCTTGCATTCAGGAGCCCTTTTCATTTGACAGTAGGCAATGACTACTTAGATGGTGATGGTGCCTCTTTGAAATCAGATCCACTTTAATGATATACTAATAGATGAAAATCTGCATTAGCTACTATCCCTTTCCAAAAATATCTAGTCTCATGTTCCACTAAATTTTTGAATGAAATTGTCCTTTATGCAAAACTGCAGTGATAACCAATCAGGAGTGCTGGAAGGTAAAGTGATTTTAAGTGGGACAGGTGTTTTTGTCCACCTGGTCAGTTGTGTAAACAGCAGTGGTATAAGTTTCTAAGTGCATGAAACCTGTAATTTGGTTTTTTGGAGTTTTTTGTGGGTGTGTTTTCCGTTGGTATTTTTTTTGGGGGGGGGGGGNNTTTGTTGTTGGGGCGTGGGGGTAGTTTTTTTTGGTTTTTTTTTTTTTTTTCATATCTTGTCTGTTTAGTTTAGTATCTTGTCTGTTTAGTTTAGTATGGACATGGTTTATCCAGTGCAGGTTATATGGCCACTGGATGAGAATAACCACCAAAGCAGTGGGGCCATATTCAATGTTTTTTTGGGCTTTGTTGTAATTGATGTTTAGTTTGATTATGTTGTTGTTTTTCTCTGGGTTTTTTTCCTGAAATAATTTCATCAATTAGGAACAGTTAGATTTCATATCAGTGTGGCTTTTAATGGTTTTCTTATTCCTTTGAATGGACAGCAGGGGTTTGCATCCCCCTTCCAGGAGAGACATTAGTCACCTCATAAATTGGCTGGCTGGGGGGAAACCAAAGGTAACAGGGTGAAGGATGCTCTCCTGGCATTGAATGCAGCTGAGATGGCTGGTGGGAAGGTCCAATGCAACTCAACCAAATCCCTTCCTGAAAGCCTATGGCTTAGAGGACACCACTTCAGAGCAAATTCAACCCAGACTGGTTCCTGAGGTCTGCTTGCTGCTTTTCAGTCAGCTCAGAGGAAATTTCAGCAGTCTGGGTCTGGAAATGTCAGGTCCTGCTTGCTACCACTGTGAGGAAGAGCAGGTGACCTGTCAGCTCCCCAGTTGCTTAGGTCCCTGTCCAGAGAAATGACAGGGTCAGCGGTCAGGCTGGCAACTGCCTGTTTCAAAAGGGCAGCTTTCAAGCTTAACCTTGGAAAGGAATCTTCTGGGATTTGCATGTGCTTTTTCAAGCCTATGCAATCCAAATTTCACCTTCCTAAAGATGATTCCCCTCTGGCCCAGAAGCCAGTACCTCCAGTAAGAAGTACTGCAGGGCTTCACCAGTCAGAAACTTCACTTATTTATTTGTAACTTTTGTATTTACTGCCAAGTGGCTTCTTAGTTTTATTTGAAAAGGAAATTGACTTCTCTCTCTCTTTGTCATTGCCTTGTTAACAAGGAGGAGGAAAAGCTGCCTAATCTCGACATTATGAGAGTTGTTAGAATTGATCCCAAGTGAACTCTGGAGAGCAGAAAGTCAGATCACCTCTTTGTTTTGTTCCAGGGGGTTACCGAAAGGGAATGACAGCCTTCAAGGGACCTATTTTCCACTAGCTGAAAGAGTGCATTAAGCAAGCATGTTTAGTGAAGGGTAAAGAGAGTACCAGTGGGAACGAATGCGTGCACCACCATAGCAGGCACGGGGCTCAGGGCAGAGGAGGCAGATGTCTGCTGTGCAGAGCTCTCTAAAGAGGCCACGTGGGCCTTTCTGCGTAATTCACCATTGCAGATTGGATCCTCTGCAGCATCCTCTGGGATTCTTGGTAGAGAATGGCTATAGGCAGCCTCTACCAGCCTCTCCTTACCCACCAGGCAGAGGTACTGCCTGTTGATCCAGCTTGCTCCACACAGGAAGTGTTAGGAAACAGGGATTTCCCTTGTGGTGGTTAGGCTCCCCTCTTCAAGCTTGTGTAGAAAGTATCCAAAAAATATTGCCATAATGTTTTTGGGATGAGTTCTTAACACTGCTTTATTCCTGTTTAAATATGGCCAGTAAAAATATTCCTTCTAGTATTAATATATTTCCCAGTACCACAGAGAAATATTTTTGAAGTTATCTTTTTACTTTCTGAGATTTTTCCCATGTATATAAACAAAGTACTTTGAGTAGGCTAGTTCCCTTCCAGGAGAGAGGATGCCAAATTTCCATGCCGTGAGAATTCAGGATGCAGGGTTAGAGAAGCAGGTAGTACAATGTAAGATGCAAAACAGCAATATCACACTTTTCACTGATACAATGAGAACTGCAATATGGCTATTTTGGGTCAGTGCTAGAGACCAATAATTGAATAATTGAAACTCCTGTGTTTGGTCCAGAGCAATATGTAATACATTTGTTTCAATGCTGTGGTTTCAAGGTGCAGGCTGAAAAATTTCTTACAAGACTAGGAGAGCTGATCTCATATACTTGAGCTCACAGAAAATTAAAAAAAGGCAAGTGTTTCCTATGAGGTTTAGTATCCTGATGAGATGTGCCACCAGTGAACCTTGTGCCCTGCCTTGTTTACCTGCATCCTTGCCAGGTAGACCCAGAGGGAAGGAGCCTGCCTGAAAAAAAGCATACTACAATTCCCAGGCGTCACTACAGCCTGAATGAATTTTACTTCTTAAACCAGACTAGGAAAAACTACCTTTTTTCCCTCAGTGCTTAAATTCTAAGGGCAAAAAGAAACTCATGCTGTTGGTATTTTGTCTTTACCAGACAATATGTTAGTCAGACTTACCAACATGTTTGGCTCTTTGAGGCCACTTCCAGCCACATAGGGAGAGATTTTCTGGGAGAGGATTGTAAAGCATGCACTCTTTCCTCCTTGTTCTCAGGACTATATTGAGCAGGCCTCTGGCATGGTGTTCTCTGAATCTAAAGGAATAGGTGATGTGAAAACACAAAGAGAAAGGTGCTGGAAGTTGAGCCAGTTCAACTTCAGTGAGACATTTAGGGACTGCTTCAAAACTTGTTGGTTAATCAAATTTCCAGTTGATTCTGTGGGTTGCATCTTCATGTGAAAACAGAGAGTACTGAGGTTGTTATTCCATAAGATTTTCAAATGACTGCTGAGATATCCAAGTCTAACCCACTTTCCACTGATTTAGCTTTCTTTTTTTTGCTCTGTCTTAAGTTATGAGGGAGACTAGTCTACTTTAAAGGATGATGTAGGAAACAGAAGTTTCCATCTGGTAGAACAAGTGTGCCTGATGGTGAGAACAAATCTTTTATATAAGGAGGTTATTTTCAGTGATCTCTAAACTTTAGTCCTCTTCTCTCTTTTTTTCTGCTTTTTTTTTCTTTTCTCTCTTGCAACAAGAAAGCCAGGTAGTTAATCCTACTCAAGGAAATGTCATTGGAAAGCCATAGGAAGCAGCAGGAAAGCTGATAAGATGGTGATTATTTTTAAAAAAATTAGACATAAAGTTCTTTAAATTCTAAGCATCTGTCATTATTACAGTTTTTTAAAAGTGTTATTCATAAACATCAACAACTGTTTACCACTTAAGCTGTAACCACCTTTTCTGCCAAATGGTTAAAAATAATTATGTAATAGCTTAAATAGTTAAAACCTCTTTTTTCAAAGCAACCAGTAGGCCCTTTTTCAGGTACAGCCTGTATCTACAACAAAGAGAATACTATGAAAAGAAACTTATTCTAAGACAGGATTTTTATCATGTTGGGACATTTCTTAGCAGCATTATTTAAAAGCTTTTTAAAAAAATCTTCTCTCACACCTTTGTTCTTTCTGGGCCAGGAAATGTTGCTACATATTTAATGCCATTTTTTAAATGTTTCATATGTTTATGACATGAAATACATGTACAATATAATCAAGGCTCTTTGAATTCTGCTGTATCTATTTCACTCCAAACCTGACAGGTTGTGTGAGGAAATTCTTCTGACCACAAATGCTGTAAATTAAGAAATACATTTTATAACTATTTTTTGTAGTTTTCATCTCTTTCCATTACATGACAAAGTCAAAATGTGGAGGTGCTGGGAAGAATGCTGCTTGTTTTACTCTCTCTCTTAAATTTATTCTGTTTATTCTGAGGGTTTTGTAACTAACTCTTAATAAGTCTGCTTGAATTTGGGGAACCTATGAAAAAGGAACAGAGTGAGGTTTGCTCATCATCCTAACCTGGATCAATATCATTGTGTATTTCTCAAATAAACCACCAAATAGTGCCCTGGTGGTAACTTCACCAGGAGGAGAGGTGGTGAGGAGAGGAGAGTTAAGAGAAGACCTAAACAAGAACTCAGTTGAAACTGACAGGCTCCTCATTTCTCTCAAACAGGATTCATTTTCTAATTTTATTTTCATGGATCTGATGTATACATACAGAATTCCTAGGAATCTAGTTCCTGCAGGTAATACAGATTAGAATTTTCTTTCATCTCTTGGTTTTTGGGCAGGGACATGAGCAAAGCAGTGATATTTTTTTTTTTTTTTTGGTAGCAATTAAGTATTTTGTTGTAGTTTTTATGTGGTAGTGGGAATAAAAAGAATTACCTGGTGGAACCCTTGACCTACTTTATGACTTCTAAATTAAAATATGCCGGTAGTTCTCTTTCATGGAGAGTGATCTGTCAAAAGGTATTTTTTGTTTGCTTATTTGGGTTTTTTTTTGTGGTTGGTTGATTGGTTTGGTTTTTGTTTGGGTTTTTTCACAGTGAGACCTTTTAGTAAAAAAACCCTTTTTTTTTTTCCTTTTGTTTTGGCATTTCCTTAGATCATTTTTGGGAAACTGTAGAGTGCAAGTTACTGATCACCAGGTTTACATGGATCTCCTGGCCTAAGCTGTCAATGGCTCAACTTTTCCTCTCACTAAATAAGTGAATCATAGAACTCAAAACACTGAGGCCTCATGTAAGCCAAAGTGACTTTGAGCAAAAACTGAAACATTTGCTGGGATTTGTAGAGGTGAACAAGTAAAACTATAAGTTTTTAACAGGGTTTTTGGGTCTGGTTTCTTTTTCATTAGATGGTGCTGTAATTACTAATACTTCAACTTGTGGTTTTCACCATAGCTGCAAGAACAGATTCTTTTAAGTCCTTATAAATTAATGTAGCATACTTTACAATACTGAGCACTAACTAACTCTTCTTATGAGTGTCAATGTACTGTGTGGTATAATATAAAGACTGTAATGTTTCAATTTCCATCTTGTTCTCTTTCTGCTGTTGCTTGTTTACTTTGGTTTCATCATATAAATATTTGTGTGCATACTGGTTTATTGTGTTGCTCTAAACACATGTGAATCTAGTTACCAATGTGTTTAATTTGAATGTAGTGTTACATGGTTTTTAATCATGCTCCAAGTCACTTTTAATGGTTACAAGAAAAATATTTCTGGAACACATACTTCTCAGACTGTAAGGATGTACTCTTCCCAGAAATAGTTGAGATTATTTAATTTATTAGCCAATGAATGTTGTGCAAATACTTTTGGATGGGATCCCAATGTTAATTAACAGAAAGTAAAGTCAAGAGGTTAAAAATTAAACTTGAATTCTATTAGGTTTTGTGGATTTTTTAATACATTTTAGCAAGTCATACATCTTTCCGCTTCCAAAAAACACATCCTAAGTATGCATATTGCATCCTTTGAGTTGCATGGAAATTATATTTTGTGTATATTGATTTCTTAGTACTTGTCTGGCAGTAATAGCATTTTGGTTTATTTTCCAAAAACTTATAAAGGCTGGATAAGTAAGAGTGAAGGAGTTATAGAAATGCAATGACTTCTGCCCTTTGTTGCAGCAGTGATACCAACAGTAAAATTTTCCCTTAGAACTTTTTCACTCTATTTTCCATTTGTTGTTGAAGTATTGCTTACTGGGATGAAAAATAGTTTGGGTCATCTAATCTAATTNATTCTGTATTTTTATTAGATATAAAATATTTTATTGCTCACAATACTGAGAATTCTTGAACAGATAATTTTACCCAGGTCATATGATATATGATGGTCTACTGCAGCCACCATTGATTTTTGCGCTGAGAGCGGGTAGGACCTGTGAAAAAAAATCCACTTTGATATGCAAATAGAGATTTAGGTACAAAATACATTTTCATTAATTTAATATTTCGCATTTATTTGTAGTTTGGACTGAAACATATATTGAACAATCAGCTATATATTTATAATTACTAATTATTTTGCTTCCACATGAAAGCCAGGAAGAGACTTAGGAAGTTACTTCTTCCCACTAAAATATTTTTATTTCATTCAACCATTTAATATCCTCATAAACTGACAGAAATTTACTAAAACAATGGTAAGGCATGAGCCAGTGAATCAAAGAAATAAAAAAAAAAAATTTACATCTGAAATAATTGCAGCTAGTAGCAAATGTAAAGCTGATTCTGTTTTGTGACGTTTTCAGTTTCTTACATGTGATTCCATTGGTATGTCACTTCCATCACAGTGGTCTTATGTAGCGGGATTCAACATTGTTATCATTCAGTGTTTCATTGTTTGTTGTGTGGAATTTATTTAGCTGTTCATGCTGCTGTCTGATTTTCTGTGTTTCCTTTCAAGTGATTCCTTCCCTTTTCTTACATGAGGTGGATTTGCAAGTCATTCTTTACCTGTGTAGGCTACAACTTGGCTGAAATGCTTGATGTTGACATCCTGCTTTTTTCCTGTGTCAGCTTACTCTTGTTTCTGCTGGAGCAATAGTGGGAGCCAGAGTTACATTTGAATGTGTAAGCAGGTAAATACTCATTCCACAAACAGACTGTGTTATACATTCTTCTAAGATATTCATTCCATACACTGTTTCCATGCTAATTTTTACAGTTTGTGATTTTATATGCTTGTCATTTTGCAAACTATTGCAATCACTGACTTTTGTTGAATTCTCAGAACAGTTGTTCTCTGCCAGTTTACCATCTGTGACAGTGGCTGATAGCAAATGCTGCACAAGTAAAAGAGAAATGGTGATTATGGAGGCAGTATTTTTCTACTTCCAGCACTTAGTCCCTTAGGGACCTCCTGGGTCAGCTTCTGAATCCTAGCCAGTGTTTATACTTTTGGACAATCCCCTTTTCTATAAATTAGTATTTTCTTTTAGCCCATTTATTACACCTGACTTTAAAAAATTCTGAGGCAGTGGTTTCTGCCTTTTAAAGACACCCTGGTATAAAAAAAAAAAAAAAAATTGTTCACTTTAAATCTCTTTTATTCTGTTTTTCATCAGCTGTTTTCTCATTCTTTTAGTGTGAGAGTTAATTGCTCCCCAAATACTTTCTCCAAACATGTTTTCCTCATATTTTGGCTCAGATCTGTTTTCCTAAATTAAGTTTACTAATATAAAGCCTCTTTCTTCATTTTGAGAGTTCTTATTTTCTCTCTTTTCTATTTGTACTTTCTACTTTACAAGATTAAATTATAAATATTATGCAATCAATAAGAAGTAAAGGAATTCAGTGGCAATTTTTCTAAAGAAGTTGTTAAAATGCTTTTGTAGTTTTCTGTTAGGGAAAATTTATCTCTGATTGTAATGTTACTTCCAGCTTAAACTGCCCACTATATCTTTATTTAGTGAATTACCTCTGGCCATTACCACATTCTCTCAACATATCCTTCTTGTCAGGTCAGGCATCAAAGTCCCTCCAAGACACCTGTGCATACAGAGCACCTCTGAAATTTTTCTTTGTAGGTGGTCTTCTTCCAATTTTGTTTACCTCCACACTTCAGGGTGCACTGTAACACAAACCAACTAAAAGAAAGAATAAAAATGCAACAGGTCTGATTCTTTTTTCATTCAACATACGTGGATCTTGAATCAGGGATAACTAGTGCTGTTCTGTATAACAAGTATTAGTGACATCTTTGTAAATATTGATGATCGACAGTGGTTATCAGGTTTGTTGTTGTGGATATTAAATTTTTTGTTTGTGTGTTTGATGAAGAACTCGGTATCTAAAGGAAGAGAGCTGTGTTTAAACATTTATTTATTGAAAGCTGTAATTTACAGCATCTAAACATCTGGCCTGAAACATGGGTTTGGAAAGGTTTCTGTAAATAAAAGATAAGTTGATGACAGCACAACCTTTTTCCCCTCCCCTCCCTTAGTTGTCATAGATATTGGTTTTAGATGCATTCACTCTGATGTACTTTGCATTATTACTAACATGAAAATACTACCTGTGATACATTTATTTTTCAATATGAGAAACAGTAGTGTGAATGAACAGTGCTTTCTCTACACTATTAAAAAAGTTACTCTTTTGGGTTTTTTTTTTAATACAGTTTGAATACAAAACTTTTATATGGTGGAACAGGACAAAGTATTTTTACACAGCTGTTCAGAAGCAAGAGTGGCTGTAATTGTTCACACTAAGGCATTTGGTCTTGCAGTATCATTGCTTACCACTGTCATAGAAAACATTAGATATGATTAGCTGCAGGTATCCATTCCAGATGATATCCTAGTAAAGTCCTTTATATATTTCATCTTATAATTGTATTTGCAAGTTAATGTTTGAAGTGTCAGTCTTTGTAAAATTAGCTCATCTTGTTATGATTTAGAGCTTTGATGTGAGTGAAAGGCTTCAATTGCAATGCACAGTCACATCTGAGAGTAAACTGCATAGACAAAGAGCCTTACAAGACTAGTAAATCAAATACTCTGAACTGTCTATGTGGATTATGAGGTACTATTTGCATAACTTTGAAGTATTTATACTGATGAAATTACAATAATTAAAATCATTGCTGTGTCAATTGCTAGATGCCACAAGGCATAGCAATTACTAGCATGCAAATCAGACTTTGTGTAAGCATTTTAAAGAATAATTACCTTATTTGATTCAGATGTGCCTGAAAGGCATTAAGAATCATTTGAGCTATTTTGCCTTCAACAATTTTTAGGACTCAGATAATATTGTTTTTATTATTGTTGTTGATGATAATACCTCTGTGTGGGCATATGTCTATACGTTTCTGGTTTAGGTTTAAACTGAAGCTTGGTGGTACAACTTGCTGAAGCAGTTAGGAAGGATTTATTTTATATTAGCTGGTTCTCTGTCTCTGTCTACAAATAATTTTATTTTGCATAAGAACAAATACAAGCATGCAAACTCTTAGGATTTTGTTGGGGTTTTTTGTTACAGCTTGTTAAATCCCGTGTTGTGTGGAAAATATATAAATTATTTCTTGGAGAAAAATATATCTGTTATTTTTTCTTTAGATTTTTAATAGATGACTTGGGTTTCCACAACATGATTTTGCAATGTATATTCCGAAGAAATGTAATTGGAAAGAGGTGCTCATTCACATAATTGAGGATACGTAATGTATAGCAGAAACATAATACCCATGAGAAAATTAATTAAACCTACCCGAGTTTCAGAGCCATTTCTCCTTACTAAGTCTGGGTGGCAAAGATGCACTCTGCAGTGAACAGAAGTGGGCATTTGACAGACACCAGTGGCAGAGAGTTAAACAGGGTCTCCTTCTGAGACTAGGGCCATACCACAGTGCAAAGTCACTTGAGAAGCACTGCCAAATCGTTTGGGCCTTGGGGTTAATCAGTGCCGTGGAGTTTCCTAGAAAAGGTCCTGCTTGACCATGTATTTCCCAAAGTACATGATAAGCCCTGATATGCAGCATTTTCAAATATAATCAGGAATTATGGCGTCCTCCCTCCTGGCCTTGTTTCCCGAGTAACTTCATTTCCCATGCACAATGCAGCACTTGTTGCTGTTAAAATCCCAATTGTTTAGGTAATACTAGCTAAGAACTTGGCACGTGTGCAGATGCATATGAGAGTTGTTTTATCAATTTATCAATTCATCAATTTATCAAATGAGACTATTGTTTTATCAATCTTATCCTGAATTTTGCAAGGATTATGGGGAACAATCATTTCAAGGAGTTAAATCCTCTGTATAAAGGAATACCTACACAAAAGATAGCATTATATTTGTTAACATAAATAATCTACAAACATTAGCATTTTATCTCTGATAACAAAGGCACAAATAATTAGGGATGAAGAAAAGGTAAATCAGTGTAAAATGAGCCTCAACACTTGGCGCCATTTAAATGGAGCTCTGAGGGACATTGAAGTGTGTGCCATAAAGATAAATCTGAGGGCTATAAAGAATTCACCTCGGTCACTCCACCTTGTCTTTGTGTGGGAGTGTTGTTTATTTTCCCCCTTCTTTCTCTTACAAAGTTTCAATTGTGCTCCTCATCACTTTGTTGTCAGTGAAATATGCACTGTCCTCTCACATGAGAAGAGGTTTGTTTGTGATCCCTATGTATCTCTAAAATCATGTGAACTTTTTGGAGACACCAACTTCAGAGCTCCACTTCTCTAGTGACAGCAGAAGATAAGTCTCTGCATTCTGATATCCTCCTCACCTCTGTAAAGTATATCATCCTCTGAATAGGAAAAAAAACTTTGTGCTTCTTGACAACGTTTTGTGCCACAAATTTGTTGTTATTACAACCATCTATTTTTAACTTAATAACAGCATAGTTCTGATCTAGTTTGGAGGCACAAGACCTGGATTTCAGCCTTACATGCTGTTCAAATATCACCCACTGTTCAGTGAGCCCAAGCTCAAGTACTAAGACTATGGTAAAATTGACCCTTGTGAAGTGGCTGGTTCCAGTGCTGAGAGCTACTCCCTGCTAAAACATGTTTCATTTAATATTTCCTTACTTTTATTCCCCCCTTTTCTTTTGTCTTTTAATTCTGAAATTGAATATAGTTTATTTGAGGACTTTTTCTGCATCAAATTTTAATTGCTTTTGTCTGGTTCTGGAGGCATCTTTTAATTGTGGTGTTTTTTCAAATATTCATACTGAGTATACCCAGATATGCCTATATATGGGCTACCCCATCCATTTTTCACAAAGGCAGTTCTTTCACCTTCCAGTTCCAGTTCCCTCACATATGAGTCTAGTGCCATCATCATTCATCATGTTCATATAATGGGTTGGAAGAAGAGCTATACTTGCTCTCCTTAAATGAACTGCTACTGTTATTACAGAGGTGTGATTGCTGCTGATATAATGTATTGTAACCATCCAATGTGAAATGCATTTTGTGATGGCTAATAAGTACATTAACAGCCTTTATGTTTGCATTATTAGGATTTAGTTAGAAACCGACTATTTTCGGAAGAGACAATCACCTAAGCCAAATCATTTCCAGTCTGACCCTTATGTGCAAGGGCAGGAGTATAACTCATCCTATTTTTTCCTCTATCAGGATCATAAATGGTCATGCTTTCGCTGTCATTAACATAGCTTGAACTGGCTACTGAAGGAGGCCAGTATTGGCAGCAGCATTTGTCACACTGCAACTTAACAGTTTTCCTT
>WBMY01005406.1:671052-701172 GCA_013397315.1 Donacobius atricapilla | reverse complement strand
CTGCATCCCTGCATCCCTGCATCCCTTTCCAGTTCACTTTTTTATTGATTTTGTTGGAGATTTAAACAAGTTTTTAAAAAATCTGCATCTTTTTTTGTGAGGTTTTGGAACTCTTCTTCGTTCTTACTCCTTTGTTTATGTTCTGTTTCATTCTCTTTGGGAAATTCAGTGGAGGTATTGAATCCTCACAGACATCTGGATTTTCATTTGATTTTCTTATCAAGAGTGGTATTCTTCAGGAAATTCAGGCTCTTTCTGATGCTTAAATAAAAGCTATTGTATATTGAGATACTCTGGAAATCTTAGTCCTTATTTATTATTTAGGTTTTTTCAAAGAATTCAATTTCTTTTTTGTGTTTTTCCAAAGGAAAAAAAAAATACTAGGCTGAACAGTAATTCTTTATTTATTACTGATGAACATTATCTGTCATCTCAGTGTTTTATCCAGAGAAAACAAATTAAATGGAAAACTGGGGAAATCAGTAGAGATTAAGTCCTTATACAGCCAACATACTTAGTATTTATTTTTTAGTGCACTTGGTATGCAGTGTTTGGTCCCACCTAAAAAGAGGATATAAGACCAGATGATCTAGTACAGTTGTGAAGTCCTAAAATACAAAATACTGCATATGATTTTTCATTGATCCAAATGTCCAACAAAAGCCTGTATAGGGTCTTGCATTGCATTGGTGAGTGCTACGTGTCATGCACAGAGGTAGATCTTGAAGTCTGAGGGCAAGAATCCCTGTGTCTTACTGGTATGTTTTTAGATACATTATGGTGGAGGAAAGAGGAGAGGAGGGAGAGAATAATAATCATTGACTGACAGTATGCTTTGAGGAGTCACTCTCTTAGAATAAAAAACATATGAAGGTACTTTGGATCTCAAATTTCATATATGACTGTTTACTTTGATGGAATATATTTCAAGTAGAGCAAATGGTGACTTTTAGTCAACCTCACACCTAAAATTCATTGCAAGTGCTCTATAATGTTAGTAAATCTGGCAGGTGTGACTATGTTAAATCTTTCACATTTTTCTTTCCAAATAATAAAAAAAGATCAAACAAATGATGAGAATGGGTTGATTCAACAGCAGACTGACAAACCTTTTGGCATATTTTGAAACGTATTGATCTTGGAGTTTGCTTTTGAAACTGACAAAATCTGTGGTTACTGTTTTGCTCTGATTTGAGGAAATTTTGAATGTCTTTATTCTTAAAGTTGAGTATCAGGAACTTGGTTGTCAAAAGAATGTAAAAAAACACAGGCCAAAGGGGACTGCTTATTACAGAACAATTTCAAAAATCTTGTGTTACAGTAGCAGTTCCCGTGTTGCTTCTGTCACTATGGGAGTCTTTTTTTTTTGTGTTGGTGTTTTTTTAATTTTGGGAGAAGCTACCTTTTTTTTTTCCTGTTGCATTCATTATCTATTCACTTTGAAATCTTAATACTGCCTGTTTAGCTTTGATGAATTTGGGGGAAGAGAAGAAGCTTTTAATTAGTAGCTCAAGTTTCACTAGAGTTGAAGAAAGACATATCATGTCAACATAAATTATCTTCATGAAGAAAATTAGGAAGGTTATTCCTTGGAGATTGTAGAAGAAATCTAGGTGTTGGAGGAGAAAGGATTTCAATACTCTTCTGGTTTTCTCCCCATCTATGTTTTCAGATTTTAGAGTTAGAATACCAACTTAAGTTGTGTTAAGTAAACAAATATATTGTGGTGAACTATGTTCAAGCACCTAACTAGAGTCAGGGGGCCCTGCCATTGCCCTCAGATTAGAAGGAAGAAATTGTATGTTGTCATCTTTTCATCTTAATCTAGCTAAAGAGAGGTAGAAACTGTATGTATGTCACAGTCAGTGTTATTTAACTCCTCAAAAATACTTTTTGCATGAAAGAGCTCCCCATTATCATAAGTAGCTACTGACTTACTGGTGCAGTTTCTATTTTGGGAGTTTTTTCACTTTTTATTTTTTATTTTTAAAACTTCCTTAAATAAAGAAAATATACACAGGAAATTTCTGCAAGCTCAGAGTGCAAAGCATAAAAGTCCCACTACTTCTCCTTACATTTAAATGGAAAAATAGCTCAAATCCAGCTGTTTCACCACTGGATTGCTGAAAGTTTCTGTAGTTCATACAGTTGATTGTTGTATTTGGCCACTCTGCAAATACACTGAGTTTCATAAGTGGCTAAAACTGGCTCTACTCCCTTATGTAGTACACACAGTAGCTGGAGGAATAGTTCTCAGAAAATTGTGAGTGTTGGCACTAACCCCTTTTTAAAAATATGTGTAACAGAAGGATTTGCACCTTTTAATTAGAAATGTTCTCCCTTTAAGCTAAAATAATTTACATTCTTTCTGGGTGTCCTGGGTTTTTAAATGAGATATCCCGGAACTGCATGAAAAGCAACATACAGCAGAAGAGGAGGTGAAGAATACAAGTTGAGGTAAATACAAGACTTTATGCTGTGACTAGAAATACTTCTATAAACTATCAGATGAAAAGGTTGAGAGCTGGCAGGTATAGTATGGTGGAAAGCTGTACTTATTCGTTTACTAGACCTACAGCATAGAGTATTAGCCTGAGGTGACCACTTACCCTGGAAATTTAAGAACCAGATCTGAATTAACAATGTAGCTGCAGCTCATAAAATTAAGCAAATATTTCCTCAAACAGAAACATTTCCAGCTCATGTGTGGGATGGATGTTGTCCATCCTGTGGATAGGAAAAAATTAATATTTACATCACTGTAGCCTTCATGTAATTCTCCTTAATGTACTCCAGCGATAAAATATTCAAGAATAATTTTAGAAAAATCTCACAACAAATGAAATTTATTTTTAGAATTTTTTTGGGGGGAAAGCAGCTATCTTCACCAATGTATATATTTCCTTCATTTTTTTCCCCATGATATTGCAAATTCTGTATTTATTTACTCTAGTCTCTTAACAGTCATACTGCACAGAAGTGTCTCTCAGGTGTATACTCTTTTTGAATATATCCATGTGTTTTTCTGTGGATAGAGACTTCCTCTATTATAATGTGACATTTACATAACTTTACTTATACATCCCTTCAAATATATAGTTTAAATTAGCATCTGTTGTATTAAACACTGGACTTACATACAATCACATAACCCTCTATCCACAAAAACAGAAGAAATAGCAAAATAATAGGAAATCTCAAATCTCTTCCACTATCTGTGCAACTCAAAGTAATACAGTTTTGCCAGAACTTAGTTGGAAGATTTATTAAATATCTCAGTGAATAGTAGAGTGTATGAAGAAATCCAGTTTCCATAATATGTACATAAGAAATGTTGGGAAGGACACTGAAAGGCCCTCACGGACAGCTCAATCCATCGTGCAGTCTTTCCTGTGCTCCCTTGGCAGACAAGATAGGAGACATGAGTAAGACAATCCTGGTTAGAGCAAAGAGATGAGACCTGATGTGATTTCCCCTCTACAGAGAACTGGGCTAAAGGAAAGCTGTTGGTGTGGTATCATATCTAAAAAAGAACAGAAAATACATTTAGGTAGTAAGTCTTGGCTAACAGGTTACTCTGTTCAATGAGGTCTCCAGAAGGACGAGGTTTGGTTTTGAGAGGATTGAAAGAGAAATTAGTATATGAAGTGATGTAGATCATTACTGTTAACATGTTAAAGTGCTCTGTGAAGATGAAAACGCTGAGAGAAAGCATGATTAAAAGACAAGTATCCTGAAACAAAGAGCTCTGCTGCAGAAACCTTCCTGCAAGAAGAAAAAGCATTTGGAAGCCTTGAGGACAGATTGATTAAATTTTACATGAGGATTGAAAGTGGCATGGTAAAACCAAAGATTTTAAGAATAAAGAGTCAGTTTAAAGGATACGGTGAATCCATTATTTGTGTTTTTCAAGAACCTTATTTAAATAAATATTTTGGTTCATGCCTGCAAGAAAATCCCAGTGTGCCGAGGAAATTTGTGTGTTTCTGAATGTTGGTTGGCCATATCAAAGGAAAGAAACAGAATATCATGGAGAACTGCAAGATATTAGCACTAAAAGTAGTAGAAGGATAAAATTTATTAAGTATCAAATAGAAAATTAGAGAAATGAGGATGAAAGCAAAATAATAAGAAAAATTGTTAAGAAATGAGAGCATCTGAGACAGGGATTGACTATGGATATTGAACACCAGATGACAGAAACATTCTAAATTTTGAAAAAAGACATATAAACTCTGTCAGGTGCTGCACTTTCAGTTAAAAAAAAAAAAATCTAATTTTTACAAAATAATAAAAAAACAAAGAAGAAACCTGGCCTGAGTAAGAGAGAAGTATTCACAGAAATCCACAGATATGTACTGCTACCATGGTGGCCTAAGGCCTTAGTGTATTCTGAATGGCATTTGTGTTAACCAATAGGGAGAGGGCTTAAAGTGCACTGTGAAACCTCCTCCACCAATTCATTGATGTCAATATCACTTCTGGGTTTATGTTAATTCCAATCATGATTATTTTGAACAACTAAATTAAGACTAGGCTTCTATATATCAATGGAGCAGAAGATTTTAGGTAAACAAACAAAAAAAAAAAAAGGAGAAAAAAATCTGACTGTTTCTAGAATGGAAGTAGAAAATTTTACAGAAAGAATTGTAGGAGCAGTGCACCTTTGCTAGGCAGTCTGCAAAGCTACATGATTTCTGTGGTGTTTTTTCCATTAAATCAACAAACCACTTTGAGGCTTGATAAAAAAAAGGAAGAAGGAATCTCTTTTCAGAGTGAAATTTTAAGTAGGGATTTTATGTGATGCATTTGCACTGCCCTATCGAATTTGGGAAAAATACATGTATGTATTTTCTTTCTGCAGTGATTTTATTTACATTCAAATGTGAAAATTTCCTTTGCATTCTTGACAATTGTAGTTAATTGTCAAAAGGAGAGAGGAAAATTAAAGAGGCAATGGATTTCAAGGGGCTAGTTTCTCCTATCAGTTATGTTTTAATGTTAGGTTGATTTATTGGCTTTTATAGAAGCCTACAGAACTGTATCAGAGAACATAATTTGGCCCACAATGTAACAAACCAAAAATTTAACTTTTTATTTAAATAGATAAACATTTTTGTTTATTTATCAGAACTTTTTCTATCATCTTTTGCTAATTATCTGTGAGATTTACAATTTTAGGAATTTAATCCCCCATTTTTAGGAATTATATCCTCCTAGCATGATTGAACACCTAACCTCTTTGTTCTAAGTCTCTTTCTCCCCCTTTTTTTGTTTTTTGGCTCTAGTCCTCTGTGCTAGTAGTTATTTTTACTTCTTTCTTAGAATATAATGCTTTTATTATAAATGGCAGAATTAAGAGAATTAAAATCATGTTTATCAAAAACTGCATCAAAAGAGAAAAGAAAGTTTGTATAGCATGACATGCACTAAGGGGATAACTTGTCTGTCTGTAGAAATTTATACTATGGGTTAGACTTTCTTTCTCAAATGTGGGCACACAGTAATCTGAACATTACTCTTGGGAGGAAGAAACCAGGAAGAGAAAGCTAATTCCTAAGAAGAGAAGAAACATCAAATATATGTAACATGAATCCCTCCAGGAGAAATGGAAATGGAAAATTTACTTTATTCATTTACTTTTTGTAATTTTAATTTTATTTGCTTGCTTAGTATAGATTGAGGGCAGCTAGAAAGACCAAAGGCTGTATCAGCAAAGAGAATGTCATTCTTCAAACTCTAGGAGCAGGAATTACAAATTTTTTTGGAAAAGGTTGTGATTTTCTTTGGCAAGTGTTTTGATCAACAGTTTGCATAATGTACCTGGTATTCCTTGAGCATCTAGTGTCACTATTTTTCTTGCTTTAAATGTTAGATTGTATCTATTGATTGAATATTGAAAGCCTTTAAGCATTTTAATGTTTTATAAAGGAGCAGGTGTTAGATTTTCCTCCACCAAACTGATGAAGACAGACTTAAAAGACAATTTTGTTGTTGACAACTTAGTCTGAATCTCTTTTAGCTAGACAATTGCCCTGTGGTTGTGTATATAAGTAGCAACTGGTTAAAATGTCCACAGGTGTGGCTAAAGAATCTACGCAGTTTCTTCCTATTTCAGACTCTGGTACAGCACAAGTGGGTTCCTTCGTAGTAAAGCATAACAGTAAAGGTCAGTCAATCCCAAATCTAGAGCCAAACAGGAATAAAAATGAAAGCTGAAAATCAAAAGAAAGGAATAGTAACCTGGTAAACAAGCTTAGTTCTGCCAGGAAGAGAAACTCTGATGAAGCTCTTCACTGCTGCTGTTTAAAAGCTTTAAACTACACCATAGAAGTAAAAAATCACTGAAGTACCTTGAGAAATGAGGTTCAACCACTGTTCTGTATTGGAGTCTGTTAAGCCTACTTGTAAAGTGTAATGTTCCGAAGATCTCAGCACTTGTTGAAGACAAGTCTTTAAATTTGTAATATATGGTAACAGACTGTTACATTTTTCTGATCAACAGGAGGGTAGGACGCAAAGTGTTCTTTGAACATTTTTTAAAATTTCTTTCCCGTCTCCAGATAGACAGTTTTAGTTACAATAACCTGAACATTTTATATAGCAGTATATTATTCTTGCTTCTGATACAAAGTCAGAACTCAGCTCTCAGTAACATAAATGAAGTTGTGTCACAAACAAAGACTTGAGAGCTCTACAAGTCTTGGACAGAATCCCATTGTGTGAAGAGAGACTGGGGACTGTTCCTTGCATGGCAACTGGGAACTAGATCCTGTATGGTCATATGCTGGGAATACTGGTATTATGTTATGAGAATGTGATAGCACAGGTATAGCTTTGCAGCTAATGGCTGTAACCCAGAGAATGATTCAGAGATTAAGGATTATGTTTGGAATAGCACAGCCCTATGCTTAATAGAAGGTGGAAAGAGGCTTCCTTTTGACTTCCTGGTTTAAGCATTTTTGCAGCTATTAAATAGGGACCAGCATAGGCCAAACTGAAAACAACTGGAAGAAAGATATGTCAACATGCCTGAAGGATATTTGTATTTTCCAATCAGAACACCAAGGCATATGACTAACATTAAAAATGCAAATAAAGGGAACATTTTTTGTGCTTCTAAATGTTTATATTTTATTATTTTTGCTATGATTTCACATCATAGAGTCTTAGAACTGTTTGTGTTGGAAGAGGCTTTAAAGATCATCTAGTTCCAACCCCCTGCCATAGGTGGGGAATCCTTCTCTAAATAGGGTTGCTCAGAGCCCCATCCAACCTGGCCTTGAACACTGGGGAATCTGGCATCCACAATTCCTCCCAGCAACATGTTCAAGCGCGTCATTATCTTCTGCATAAATAATATTTTATTATTATCTAATTTAAACCTACCCTCATTCAGTTTAAATCCATTTTCCCTTGTTCTATCAGTACATGCCTTTCTAAAACCATATTGAATACCAGGACCATCCACAGGACACCTCAGGGCCTGATTTGATCTGAGGATTCTTTCTGCTTGGTCCTCAAATTGCTCTCAAGAAATTTTTAACTTAATATTAATTTTTTTCTATACAGCTATTTGGTATAATGTAATGTAGCTTGTCTACTTCACAGGAAGTTGCATATTCCTGCTGTATATCTAAATTCAGTTTTACAATAGGAAAAATATTTGGCTTCCAAAGATAACTAGGAAACTAGGAAAGTTTTGCCTTTTTTTTTTTTTTTTACCCATGTTTGGGCATGAGGGCTTGACATGAGATTTCTTTGATTCCTGGAGGAACTCATAAACATCTCATCTTAGTCACTGCTGTTTCAAACTCTCAAAAGCTCAAATAATGAACCTCAGGTTTGTTCACATAGAAAGACATATATTTAATGTACCATTCCAGAAAAAAGTGTTCAAATTCAGAAGAAATTGGCATTCTTTTGAGAAGGAATTAGGCCTAATCTTCACAAATATAATATTCTTGTGTTGGTAATTTTTGTACAGTCAAGAATTTCTGTTCAAGTCAGAGAAACAGTAGTCCATAATGGCACGGCTGCTATGGTAAGTACTGTCAAAGCTAAAAAAGTTTTAAAATTGCACCTCACTCTGTTTAACTAAAGCAGCGACAGGAACACATACAGAAACTGATGAATTCTTTTTTTTTTCTTTGAAAAAAAAAAGGTTTTAAATTTCTTGTATCATTTTGATAATAAAGGGTTTTCCAACAGTCTCTTTCTCTGACTTAAGAGTGCATCTTCGTGCATATGTTTGATGCTGGGGGTGCAGGAGATTAAGGCTCAAGTTTTCATCCAGAAAATCGCTGGGAGCTTTTAGATATTATGTCCTGCATTAGCCTGAAAATCCCACCAATGATTTTGTCACTGATTTCTCAGTAGCTGGATCTGGAGAGCACTATCACCATTTGAACATTGCAGTCAATCTCCTCACAATAAGAGTTTGTGATCTAAAGTATTATTTTGAATATTATCTTGAAGATATCTTTGCTCAACATTATTGACTGTGAAGTTTTTGGCCCATTAAATAATGTTATAAGTAGCTATTGAAACAAAATCTAGGGGAGTATATCAGTGCAACTTTTGTCAAATAATGCCCTATATATTATAGTTAATAGGACCCCTTCTTCAGCTTCAGCTAAACTGATCCAAATTAGAAGGGCCTTGGGCTTCATGAGAGATACTGAGGCCCACTTACATGAAGGAATCTGTATTGTAGTGAGATTTGTCAAAGGCACTATGGGCATATGAGAGGAAAGAATTTCTTTGTTGTTCTACTCATGTCTGAAAAGTTGACTCAATAAAGCCTGAACAGCTAATCTTTCTGAGTGACAAAGGGTGTCTGTGTTATATATTTATTTGTAGAAAAACCCAGGATTTTAAAGCTTATTGCAGATCTAGGACAACTTATGATTATTGTTGGGTCTAATTTATTTTAAATTTATTTAAACATTATACCTCTAAAGGTGTTTGTAAATGTTGCATAAATATGTAATTCTTCTAATGTTAGTGAAGTCTGCCCAATATCACATACTGCATACTTAGTTTTATTTCTTTCAGGCAATTTTCTTTGCATTTTCCAGTATCAAAGAGCAAGCTCTTATTCTTTCAAGTGAAATATTTATTACTATATAGTGATATTTGCTTTCTAGGTCCATAAGCAGTTTTGTATTCACATTTAAACTTATGGCAGTGTCTAAACTATTTTCAATATGACATGTGCATTCAATTAGCTTCAAAATGCTACCATAGAAAAAAGAACTGAAGAAATTCAGTTTAAATATATATGGCATGTTCCTCTGTTACAGCAAGCAAAACAACACAAGAAGTTTCTGAGATTTCATTTAAGGTTTTAAGCTTCTTTGAGCACAGAAAAGAGATTATTGAGAGTTCATGATAACAGTGGTACGGGGAAGGTCCCCACTTATTAAATTGATGAAACAAGAGTCATTAGTACAATATGAGCATGTGGTCTCTGTCTAGTCTTTGGTTCATTGGTGTCACACACTATGAATTTGTAGAAAACTATTTATCCTGGCTGCTGTCTGCAGAGGTAAAACACAGCCAAGTGTAAAACTTGGTACGGCTTCAAATGCGGAAATATTTGGGGCAGTCCACCTTTTAAGGGGCCCACTTCTAAGATATTATTGTTTGTCCTAACCTTAACCTTCCTTGACAAAACACTATTTAAGTCACATTAAAAAAAATTGTATTGTTGAGGTCAAATTTACTTGATTTTTATGAAAAGTAAATTTCTTTTTGAATATATTGTATCTACTTGCAAGCTCATGGGAAAGATAATTTTTATACATTACAGTTATTTGATATAGTCTCCTGTGATTATGTAGTTGCTTTATTTCCAGAATTCCTTTCTCCTTCATGATAATTTTTACACTGATTTTAAAATATGTGCATCTATTAAAAATTAAATGTAAATAATTAACAACTTTAATTTTTTAAATCTTTATTTTTCTCTTTAGCAGTGTTGGTGGTATTTTCCATGGTGCTTTCCACGTAAACTAGACACATGTAGTATTTTATTGTCAAAATAATGTTTCAAGTAGTAAAATGGCCAGGGAATACTGACTGAGCTATTAATAAAACACACCAGCTTTTAGCTGGCAAAGCAGCCTTCTTTCCATCAAATATGTCTCAGCTTTTAATAAAGAAACTCAAGTGGTGTAGGTGAAAAATTACTTTTCTCACCCGGTCATCTGTCTGTCATGTATTATTCAGGTCACCAATGTTTGTCCTGAACTGTATCATTCTGTAGTTGTGTCAGGTATGAAATATGTTCAGTGTAATTCCATCAGACTTCACGAAGTTGATTAGAACAGATCACCTTTCGGCATGGGCACAAGTTATCTCAGCAGATTGAATGAAAAAGACTTATTTATCTTTGCCTGATAATAAAGAAAGAGATGAGCAAATTTATCCATTAACTTGAAAAGAGTTCCATATTTTGTGTGAAAACAAACTGAAGGCAGTAATTCTATTGAAAATACTTTAATACATGAATGTTTCTTTGAAGATGTTTATGTTTGAAACCAAAAAATGTAAACCTTGAGCCACATGCATTTCTATACCAAGCTTTGAAATGTTTCTTTTTTTCCCTTTGAGCACAATCCTCACAAACAATTAAATTGGTGTTGCTTTACTTTTGATAGGTAGTTGAGGCTTTAATGATGCATTTTTTCCTTAAAACTCAAATGTTGAGTTTTAAGGAAATAATGAGGTGTGATAAATGTTTTGTTCTACATAGTAAGAATAAAAAACCAGATATGAGATACTTGTTGGCAATATCCTTTAAAGTAGATGATTCTTTTTTTCTCAAGTATAATGGCTAAAACTCCACTCTGCAATAATTTGGTAAAGCAACTTTTTTAAAAATTTTATTTTTACATTGTTTATTTCCTTTTATGGTGAATAACTCTGCTATTAAGAGAGCATTAATGACCTGAGCAACTTTTTTAGAATCTGTATTAACTCAATGCAATCCTTTCTCCAATACCCTTTCTAACTGAAAATTTTCATGCCTCATGTACAGCTCCTGTAGATGTTCAGCGCTGTTGTGATGCAACTTCCTAAAGCATTGCCTCTCAGCAACAGAAAATGCTGAATAGGTGGTAAGACAGATAAGGACTGTCCTGTTTTCCTGTAAACTTCAATACTTTCTGAAAGGTAGATCATAATCTGTGGAATATTACAGGTATTTATTTCATTCTGAATTAATACAAGTGCAGTATAGGGAGATGGCAAAACAAGCAGAGTGGGATTTGACAACTAGCAACTACTGCAGGGTTGCTGAGTCACCAGACAGGTTCACCTTTTTCCTGACAAGGACTGGAAGAGGTCAGTGTTGCTGGGTTGCTTTCTCTGCTTGAGCACTTTTCTAATGCAGCAGTGGGCATTGAATCAAAGCTCAGCCTCAGCTCTTCTTGCTCCATCTGCCTTTTGTGACAAAATGTAGCCTTAGGTGCCTACCTCTGGAAAAGTGTGGGGGACAATGAACCCTGAGAGAGGGGAGCTAAAGGCATAAACCCAAACTCTGTGGCTTTGTTAGGGTCCCCAGTTGACTGGGGTTTGTGGTTTTCCTTTTCAGCCATCCTTTAAGACCAGAAGAGACTATTTTTTTTAGGTCAGGGCTCTGAAATAATTCACTGTCATAATATGAACGCAAAAGTTAATTTATTGTTCCAAGATTTACTGGTCTAAAGGCTCTAGCCAAGAATGGATGAGAGGGAAGTTTTTGAAGCATTTTCACACAAATGCCTGTTTGTTTCCCTGGTGACCCATGAGGGATCAAATCATCTAACTTCAGTCCTCCAGACAAAAGGCATGTCTGAGATTTAAGCAGATTATCCATAGATCCCTTTTGAACACCTTCAGAATTTTCAGTCTGGGTTCATGATTGTAACCAGTTCTCTAGATTTTACAGTGCCTAAGTGTTTCAGAACAGTAAAGTGCACAAAGCGTGCTGTTATTCTTTTAATGTTTTATTAGGGCAATCTCCTTGCAAGAAACTGCTTTAAAATATCCCAGATTGCCCAGAATATAACTCAGACTCACTTCTGTTAGAAACCTGGATCCATTAAGCTACCTACTTTTTTGTCAAAACCTTATGTTAAAGTTTATGATATTTTTATTTTATATGAAACTTATCTTTGAATTTTAATTTTGAATCCTTACGAGGTTTAGTAACTGCAACATATGCTGACTATTTCACTTTAAATAAATAGAACCAAGTCCATCAAGACTAGATGATAAATATCAAATAGATGATCTTTAAACTCCCATCCAACCGAAGCCATTCTGACACAAACCCTTATATTTTATCCAAAAAAACCCCCTAATCTTATTGTAATTTTCTTCCTGAGCTGAAATATAAGAAATGTAATTTTAATAATATTATAATATGAATAAAATAATTATTTTAAAATTTTAAAGTGTTGACTACGAGAAGTGCTAACCTTTGAAATATTTGAGTATTTTTCTGCATCTTTTTTAAAGCTGTTGTTGTGTTCAGTTTCCCAGCTCATCAGAAACCTTTAAGAACCTTGTTTTTTTCACTCTTCCATTCTCCATCCATTAATCTGTGTCTTTCCTCCCCAAATTGATAAAGAGCTATACAGACTAAGGACAGTTAATGGATGCACTGGGTCACATTCTGCCCTCAGATACAAATCTGAGATCACCTTCCATTGAATCTAGAGAGACTGCAACCAATGGAAGCTTTGGTTGTGTATTTGAGAGTGCAATTTGGCCTACCTCGTTTAAGGAGGTCATGTAATTCATTAATGGCTTCACAGTGTGTGGTGTGGAAAAGAAAACTACAGCTGTGTATAAATGCTCAGGACAATGTGTGGGCCACTGTGGAAGGTGAAAGCAGAATATACAGCATGCTAACAACTGGTTTAAAGACCAAGGCTACAACTTTTATTGAAAAAAGAATAGCTTAAACTGCAATGTTACTTGTCAGATAATAGTCTCTGCAGACGTAAGTAACCATAAAACCCGAGGGCACCAATCATGTGCTTCATATCCCATGAAGATGTGTTCTCAGAGCTGTACCAATGCCAGGGAGAAAGATAACTCAAGAGTGCTAGTGAGCACAGTAAAATTTTGTAGTTTGTTAAAATCAGATGCAGCAGTAAAGAGATCGAGTGAAAAATTTTCCTTTTACCTTTTTTTTTTCCTGGGGTAAAAAAAAATTGTGCTGCTTCAATGTTTATCAAGAAAATGTGTTTTACATATCAACATGTAGCAGAACAAAGATTTCAATCATGACATCAAATGAAGGATACTAGTGTCTGCTATTTTTATTTAAATTTTGAATAAATCTTCTAATGTTATTTGTAGTCATTTTGCTTTAAGGGTAGCCATACTACTGTAAGAGAGTGAAGACCTTTATTAGGCAGGTGGCTCAAAGACATGCGATTGAAAAGTTCCTGGGGATTTCATTGTGTATTAGTGTCATTGGAGTTTTTCTGTATTCCAAACAATATTTTACATGGATTTGGGTACAGGTTATATGATGTTATATGGCAATAGGGTATGGGAGCAATGTCTGCCTCATGGTTTTCTTGACAGGTGAATATCGACTAAATATGAACTGTGCCTCGTAATAAAAACCTACTTAATGAAATACAGAGGTTATAGTGTTTGGGGGCTATATAACCAGATTGATTCCCTGTGTACTTCGTTAGGTTTTCCTGCAAATTTTTACATCTCTAGTGGAATTCAGGCACAGATTAAGACATGTAAATTCAAGTGTTTGAGTGTGAAATATTCTTCAAGAAGGGTAGAAAGGAAGTTTTGAGGAACCACAGGCTAGTCAACCCTCTCAGTCCCTGGGAAGGTGATGGAACAACTAATCCTTGAAACCATCTCCAAACACATGAAAGACAGGAACATAACTGGGTGTAGTTAGCATGGATTTACAAAGGGGAAATCGTGTTTAACCAACATTCCACAATTAAGTGATTAACTTGGAGGACAACAGGAGAGCAGTGAGTGTTCTTTACATTGATTCTAGTAAAGCCTTTGACCCTGTTTCCAATAACATCCTTACAAACAAGACGACAAATCACAGGTTAGATAGGTGGAGAGTGGTGTAGATTGAAAACTGGCTTAGCAGATGGGTCCAGAAGGTTACGATAAGTGGCATGAAGTCCAGTTGGAGGTAAATAACTAGTAGGGTACCCCAGGGATTGATACTGGGGCCAATAGTGTCTGATGCCTTCATTAATGACCTGAACAGTAGGACAGAGTGAACCCCCAGCAAGTTCACAGGTGATAAAAAAGTGTGAGGAGTGGCTGATACAACAAAGGATCTGCTGTTTGGAGTGATCTTGACATGATGAAGAATTGATCAGAGGGGATTCCCATGATGTTCAACTAGGGGAAATGCAAAATCCTGAACCTGGAGAATTATAATCCCAGCCACCCATACAAAACCAGCTGGAAAGTAGCTTGTCAGAGAAAGACCTTGGAGTCCTGGTAAACAGGAAGCTGTCCAGAGGACTGTGGTGTACCCTTGCAGCAAAGAAGGCCGACGGTTTACAAGGCTGTATTTTGAAGAACGTTGCCAGCAGGTCAAAGACAGTGAACCTTCCCCTCTTCTCAGCACTGGTGAGACATATCTCAAGTACTGTGTTCAGTTCTGGGCTCTTCAGTACAAGAAGGATTAAGGGACTGAGGCCTCTCACATGAGAAGAAGCTGAATGATCTGGGAGTACTCAACCTAGGGGAAGAGATGTCCCAGGAGGATCTCATTAACATATACAGACACCTGATGCTGTATAACAAAGAAGAGACAGCCAGATGCTTTTCAGTAGAGCCCATTGATAGGACAAGAGACAATGGCCACATCTGAAAATACTTCCTGTATTTTCAGATGTGGCCATTGTCTCGTCCTATCAGTGTGCTCTTCTGAAAGAAAAAGTGATCTTCTTCTCTGATTTAAATGTGAGAAAAAGCTTTCTGTGTGGGTGGTCAAACATTAGTGCATGTGACAGGTTATTAGTGACCTGACAGGTTATGAAATTTCCACTTGTGAAGATACTCAAAACCAACCTGGACATGATTCTGGGAAATCTGTTCTAAATTGCCCTGTGTGAACAGAAAGGTTGGGCTAGATGATCTCACAAGACACTTTCCAACCTCAACAATTCTGTGATTCTGTGATATTCTTTATTATTTGAGTTATTTAGGCCACAGTAAAGAACACAGTGGCATTTAAGAAGCTGAATTACTATTTGAACTTGACTGAATTTGATTAAGTTGCCCACACGTCTATCCGGTTCCATTTTACATGTATGACAGAATCTCTGATATACAGGACTGACAGATATGGCAAAAGATAGATGTAAATCTTACATTATTGTGAACTCTTATCTGCAGTCTTATCATGTTACTTTAGGGTGTCTCAGATTGTGATGCCTCAGACATCCCCTGTTGTAAAAGCAGGCTGGTGAATAGCAGGAATTACATACACTAGACATATATTTACTGTGTTTAAACATTACAACTCTATTTACACTGGAATGCCAGTACACGAAATTGTTTCCCATTCAGCACTAGGTCTTACAGTTGAAAAATTACCTGTGTATAACAATCCAGACTTCTGCCTTGGCAAGAAGTGTATTAGATGGTCCCTTTTTCAGCTGAACTGAACCAAATTTAAATGAGGAAACTGGCTGACATATTTTGAGGATGAACTGTGAAGAGTTAAAATTAACTAGTGCTGATAACTGATGTTAAATTTCCATTTCTATTCTCCCAAACCTACAGAATTGAGTGAATAAGCTAATGAGAATTTCATCATAGTCTTTGCACATTGTGAGTCTAGAGATTAAGGTTACTTTGAACAAGATTTCTGGTCTGGTTAGAATATCTCATGCCTCTTGCAACAGCACAACCTGGTCTGTTTTGGGCAAGTTAAATTCTGGTGTTCAAAAGAAGACTCAGAGACTATATTTCAAAATCAGGTTATGATGGATAGTCTATCATATTTCATTGGGGTTTTCTTATGTAAAGAGGAGAGAAAAGTCTGTCATAAAACCCAAAGTATTAGTTATACAAGAAAAATTGTAGAAATATTTGTCCCCATTTTTTAAAAAAATTGGGTTTTGCTGGTGTAGCTCAAAGCAATTTGTTGTCAATGCTTTATAAGCATAAGGGTGTTAAAATCTATATTGAGAAAATATCAATTTCTGTGGTAGTAGCTGTTTTCATAATGGAATGAACAGCTTAAAAAGAGTTGAGAAAATAAAATATTACTCTATTACTTCTAATGAGCTAACATGATGATTAAAATTGTTGATTAAATAGTATTTACCACACTGAGAGGAAAACCTTTACCTGACTATAGTGCTAAATTCAGACCCTATGAGCTTCTAGTGAGTCAAGTTCTTACTTTACCCTTGTTAAATTCCTGATCCCTTGATGAGAACATATTTACATTAAATGCAGAAAGCATTTTACCAGTAATCTTGCAAACATTTAACATTGCTGATTTTTCTATTTAAACATGTCTGCTCTGTGAGAATTCCATCTGCATTCATGTGACTCTGCCAGATGTGTCAGTAGTCTGTTCAAGGATAGACATTTTTAAGAAGAGTCAGCTTTGAAAAAAACATGAATCAACATTTAGCTTCAAACAGAATTAGAGTGAAGTTAAACTGATATCAAAGAAGTTAGGAAGTTTGCCTTGTCACCACGTGAAATACAGTCATACAGTATGTTTCAGGAAGCAAGTTTGCAGGTAGCATTTTGAAAATCAGTGCACTTATTAAACTGTATATGGATTTTTTTGGTGTTTATATAATAATTATTAATTTCTTTTCTTTGGCATAAATTTATTTAAAATATAACTTCAGCCCTGATGTTTTTAAGAGTGTAAACTTATGTTTATAGTGTCGTATACTTCAGTTCTCATAAATGTTTTCATTTGCAAAAGCCAGAGCTTGGTTGGCATCCCCTCTTTCTAGACCTTTTCCTCATTAATAAATGTGCTACTGCCTAAAAATTAAATTTGAGATGAAGAATTTTTTTTTTTAGCCAGAAATAATTACCATTTGCAATACTGGGAAATAATTTGGTATACAGAGGATGTTGTACTGAATTTAAATAAATATTTTGGATAAAAATACAAGCCCTCTGTCCAGTTCTCATTCTTTGTATCAGTAAGCACTGATTTGTAAAATTAAGCTGACCTAGATAAAATTCAAGGTAATAAGGTACAACTTGGCAAAATCAGCCCCAATCAAATGTCATTGTAAGGCTGCTTTAAAGTCGTACCAAGTCCACAAACTATACAAGACTTCTTATCATATAAACTCTGAAAGTCACCCAGAGATACTAAATCAGGAGAGTATTTCACCATTTTTGGTCACATATTAGACGTTTGCTCTATTAATGACACATATCTGGTTTTGTAGAAGAAAAAAAAAAACAGCAAAAAACCACCTTGAGAGTTTCTCAACAAAACAGCTGTTGGCACACATTTTGAAAGTTTGAAGAAGAGGACATGGACTGGTTCAGTGAGAATGTGCAGCTCATAATTTTACAGAAATAACAGTGCACAAATCATTACACTGTCATGTTTAATACATGAGAAACACCATGCGGAGAATATGCTTTGTTACATTATAATGGAATATTTCTATCTGTGAGAGTTCAAATATGTGTATTTCTTAATGGTCAGAATATAACTTATTGTCTGGAATATTCTTCATTTGAGGTCTTATCAACTAAGAATTTGCAGCTCCCATAGAGATCAAAGAATGTCACATTTGCTTAATTTCTTTCAAGCTTTTCCCCTGAGTTCAACACATTGAGCTGACCTTTAGTGTACTAAATGAGGACTCCCTTGTTTGTTTGCTTCTTTTAAGGAAGTTGTTTCTTCATGTTTTTCCTGAACATATCTGAGGGGACACAGTTTAATTTTCTTTTAAAGAAATGTCAGTGACTAGTTTTTTGTATTTATCTGGTATTATCAAAATATGCTGTGGTAAAATGCATAAAACAAAATTAGTTGCAAACATGTAAAGTCTAATACCATCTGCATTTTTTTAGCACCCCATGGAACTTACAAAATCATTATTTGGTCCCATGTGGCTGCAATACTTTATGTAATAATGTTGCAGATGAGATTTTTTTTCCAAGCACATTTAGAAGCAGTTTTTTTTTTTTTTAGGAATTTCATGCTGTCATCTTTTTATTAGCTAAAACTTTGTATTTTGAATTAAATTTTTTTTTAAAAAAGACTTCAGAATGGTTTGAGGAGAAAGCAGAGCTCTCCTTTTTTAAAAAAAAAGAGATATAAATTTCATCAGGAAACAGATCAAATCTAGAGACCATCAGGCTCACAAAACAATTTTAAATTCTTTTTTATGAGACTTTTCTGAGTAGCAGAGCTGGTTTATATAATTTCGTACTTCTTATGGAATGAACAAATAAGCAATACCCTTTCCGTATTGCTTCATTTTGTACCATTTTCCATCTTCATTATGTTTTACTTTAACTGTTCTTCTGTCATTTTGCACATTTAACAGTATTACATAGTAATATTGATGAGGTGTTAGGTACTAAGGCTGTGGTGTTTACTTATTGAAAAAACAATGTCTCTAATACTACCCACTGTATCAAGTTTACTTTGAAGAAGTGTTTTCAAGGTAATTTCACAAGCTTTCATTTCTATTCTGGACGCTGCATACCACGATTCAGTGTGTGTATATTTTCTGAACCGATATTAGTTGATTGTAGTCAAAGTAATGTTAAACTGAAATAAGATATGTATGTAGTATAGTTATGAAAATACCTGTCTAGTAAATAGTGCACTTATTGAGTCCTAAATGTGTGTATGGTTTTCAGTGTTATGCTTGTATAAGATAGCTTGAGCGTGTCCCATTTTCACCCCATAAATTAAAGCTGGCCAGGGTCAACTGTAAGTTATGTTTATTTTTTTCTCATTGAAAGTATTTGCTTTTTAAATTTATTTAACCTTTTTCTTTTTTTTTTTTTCCCTCTTGGAACTGCCACTCCTTTAAGTATTTCTCCCTTCCTTTGAAAGATGCACACCCTCTGTCATGTAACTGGAAACATTCCTGAAGTGCATGCAATTTCATGTACATGTGTTACCACAGTTCACATTCTTTAAAAAATAACCATGTCTCAAATTAAGCAAACTTTTGATATCTCAGACAGTAATGGAGTGTATGCATGCCACCACAGATATGTATGCTAGCTACCACAGGCCATGGAATTGGTTATTAATCAGTAAGCTGAAAAGAGGAAGAAAGGACATATTCCAGGTTGGCAAAAATATCTGGGACTGTCACTGTACAAAAAGATTTTTGTCTGTTAGCCTTACAGAAAAAAACCCCATAATTGTGTGCTATTTAGCGTAATGTCTGTTTTCTCTTAGCTTATAAGGAAATAGAAACTGAGATGTTGTTAAAAAAAAAAAAAAAAACTGGGTTCAGTAAAAAAAAATATGTATGTCCATTTTATTTCTTCATGTAGTGGTATTGAAATATATCACCTGTGCCTTGCTTATGGGGATTCTTCAGTGTCATTTTTAATAGAAAATATCTTTTTACTTGCTTAAGGGTCTGGATTTTGTTAGAGATTAAATCTAGTGATGAAAACACTGAGCATAATGAATTTTCATTGTATTTAGTTGAAATCCACTAAAACCTTATTTTTGCATGACTTTTACGATAAAAGTAAGACACCCAGCTTGGCCATATTTGTATGTTAAATGCTTTGCTCTGAGGAGACAAGGACTGTATTTCCACTGGTCTTTCCAGCATGTTTGTGCTTCCTTTGCACAGCAGTTGTTGGAGGTACTGATAGACTTTCCTCTTCATAATTAATCTGAGAAAAAAGATGCTATAACTTCACCCCTTTTCTTCTCTCACATAATGCAGAAACACCACTAGGCCCTCTACCACTAGTATGACTGCAAAATTTATCTATTCACTTATTGTCAGCACGCAGAGTCAAAAACCGTTTTGTGCATTCCGCACAGCAGTACTCTTAATGGAAATAGAGATTTTAGATCACGAATTGTGGAGCTGCTACACTGACTATGATCTTTATCTTATATTCACGCAAAAGACAGCAAGGAAAATTCTTGTTGCAATCAGTGGTGTAATGGGGACTGAATCCAAAATTCATACAAGTTAAAGGTGGTAGTGAGAATTGAAAACTAATAGATGCATTTCAGTGGTAGATTACTACAGATTACTGCTTGCAGCACTTTCAAATATATTGCAGTGCACCCAGGGTAATTTGCTAGGTAAGAATTTAGTGCTCCTAAACCTGCATGTGTCTCAGGACAGTATGGGAAAATCGGAGGGCTGGAGAAAGCAGAAAAAAGAAGAAGCAAAAAGGAACGGCTTTGAATTTTCTATTAAATTCCTTACTCTTGCTATTTTTTACCCCAGCAAACTGGTGTTTGTATTATGTGCCAATTATTGGTCTTGCAGAATTCTGTTGTAATGAATTTTCATGAAGTAAAAAAACAAAAGATGCAATGCAGATGGAAATAAAAACATCTACAAAAGCAGCTGATGTTCATAAATAAATTAAACAGTTTGGCATACAATGACTGTACTCAGGAAGAATACATATTAGCAATTCTTTGTTGTATTGATCCTTTAAACTAAGGCATGTGTGCCATAGTTAAACACTTTTGTGTATTTTAAAGCTGTCATTTGTAAGTTTGAGCAAAGTACAATAGTCCTTAAGGGAAACAGCCTAACAGGCAGACTTGCAGTCAGAGTTCAGTGTATTTTCTTCATCTTTAATTCAGTAGGAAGCCTTTCTAAGTAGGAAATGAGGGTTCTATTCATACTTGCCACTGGAGAGCTGCAGTTCATAGAGTGGGCTTCATTGTCTGGACTCGCCTTGCACAGTGGGTGTGTAGCTGCCAAGCCCTTTTTCCCTGAGTATTGGGTGGATCACTGTCAGATCAGAGGTGGTCCAAGATGAGACAGCACCTTGACAATCTGATTTGGCCTGTTGTGACCTATTAAACTTTATTTAACATCATCTGGTACCTAAAATAATTCCTGACCACATTGTTCTTCTCTCAGCTTGTCTAGAAAGCACAAGTTTATTTCACACTTCCTTTCTGTGTGAATGAAATGTGTGTGAATATACGTGTGCATGAATTTAATATTTATTGTTCTCTTGTCTACTTTTAAGGATTCTTTAGTAAAAACAGCTGACTGCAGTTACATTATCAAGGATTTAGCAAGAAAAAAAATATATATAAATAAAATAATAATTTTAAAACTTGGCTCTGTTAGGATTCTATAGTTTTTCAGCTCAATGCTGAAAACAAATCTTAAGAAAACCCTCCACAAAATAGACTATAAAGCCTCATGTTGTATTTAATGCAGATTCATAGAATCATAGGAAGAGTTTGGTTGTAAAGGACCTTTGAAGATCACCTAGTTTCTATCCCACCCCAGTCCCTGCCATGGGCAGGAATGCCTTTTACTAGGTCAGGTTGCTTCAAGCCTTGTCTAACTTGACCCCTGCCACCATGGAAGGAGCATCCATACCTTCTCTGGGAAGCCTATTCTAGTGTCTCGTCACCCTCAAAGCGAAAAATTTCCTCCTCATATCTAATCTAAATTTATCCTCTTTCAGTTTCAAACGTAGCTACCAATATCTACTGGTACTGAAATTTGGATTCCTCCTCTGTAAGACTGCTCTCGATCCATTCAACACCCAGCCTATACATCAGTTTGCCTTGACCCAGCTGCAGGCCTTGCACTTGGCTTGATCTACTTCTGGAAGTCCACACAGGCCCAATCCTCAAGTCTGTCAAGGTCCCTAGGGAAGGCATTCCTTCCCTCAAGTGCATCAACTGCACCATTTATCTTGGGGTCATCCAGGTGCTGCAGATGCTCACTCCCACTGTCTAACAGGGTCAGTGTGGACCCCTGGGGGACACCACTTGGTGCTGATCTCCATTTGGAGATTGAGCACTGACTGCAACTCTTTGGATACCTCCATCCTTCTAATTCCATACCTATTGAACAGCCTGTCCATCAAACCATATCTGTCCAGTTTAGCAATGTTGTGTAGGATTGTGCCAAAGGCTTTTCAGAAGACATCTGTTACTCTTCACCCATCAACATGGCCACTCTATTGTAGAAGGACAGAGATTAGTCAGGTAGAATTTTCGTTTCATGAAGCCGTGTTGCTATCTCTAGTTGCTTCCTTGTCACTCACATGCCTTGACATAGCTTCCAGAAGGATCTCTTCCATCAGCTCACTGGGCACAGAGGCTGAATGATCAGTAGTTCCCAGGGTCTTAATTTTTGTCCTTTTAAAAAATGGGTGTGATTTTTTCCCTTTTTCCAGTCACAGGGAAATTGATCACCTGATCAATTCTTAGGTTCCTATGAATCTTAAAGGAATAGAGTGTAATTAATAATAAGGGACTGAATAGAATAAAACTCTTACTTTTGTAGGGGTAAATTAAAATAAAACATGGCAAAAATCATTACAAAATTTATCTGTTGAGATTCACTACAAATATGTCACTCTAATGAGTGGAACACATTATCAGGTTTGGCAAGTGATAATGATGTTATTTTGGAAAATGTACTTATATGTTGGTGTTTGAGAAGAGAAAGGTGTCTTTCAGAGCACAATTTGTATGGAGCAAAAAATTATATGTGTCATAACATTTAATTACTTTGCTGCTGGTTGGCAGTCTTCAGCCAAAGGAAAATAATTGCTGATTAAACAACTTGATCATCCAGATTCTCGCTTACATTTCTATATAGAAATGTGTTTACATTCTAGTGCAGAGCACTGCTATGATGAGAATGGTTCTTTAATTTGAAAAACATTCTACATATATTTTTCATTATTTCAGAAATATTTTTAGTGTTTTCTTTTCACACCATGTTGCATCTGCATGTGCCATGTGATAAGCTTTGCAGCTGGTTTCTTTACATTCCTGTGTTATAATATTTAGGTAATTACTATAATGCAGCAAACTGGTTTTTAATTGTCATCCCAAGTGATAACTAAAATTTACCTCCTCTATGGCAGCCCTGATTGTTATAAAAATATACGAATAGAAACAATTCATTATTTTATTTAAAAACTAAAAAACCCCAACCTGTAGTAGGTGTTATTAAAACTTTTCTTTAAATAAAACTGTATAATTGTTATTGTGGTTTAACCTCAGTAGGCAGCTCAGCACTGTGCAGCTGATCTCTCACTCTCTTCCCAGTGGAATGTGGGAGAGGATCTGAAGGGTAAAAGCAAGAATATTTGTGAGTTGAAATAAAGACAGTTTAATAGGTAAAGCAAAAGCTTCACACACAAGCAAAACAAAACAAAGGATCTATTACTGCTTCCCAGATGTTTAGCCATTTCTAAGTTTCGTGGTTTGAGATGCTGGGCAAGTGCCAGGCACCCACAAAAACCACTCACTCACCCTCCTCTGCTACAGCTGGGCAGAGAAGAGAAAAAAATTAACAAAGGGTTCATGAGGAGATAAGGACCAGGAGAAAGCACTCCAAGGGAGTAAAACAGGCTTAGCTTAAAATTACAAAATGAATTTAATACTAATAAAATCAGAGGAGGTTAATGAGAAGTAAAATAAGCCCTTAAAAAAGCACATTCTCTTCCTCCAATCCCTCCCTCCTTCCCACCAACAGTGTAGGGAGATGGGGTGGGGGTTTTGGTCAGTTCATCACCCAAGGTTTTCTTCCACTGCTCAGGGAGAGGAGTCCTTCCCCTGTGAGACCATGGGGTCCCTCCCATGGTAGACAGTTCTCTGTGAACTTCTCCAGTGTGGCTCCAAACCTCATGAGCAGCAGTTCTCTCAAAACTGCTGCAATGTGAGTGTCTCCCACAGGCACACCGCCCTCCCCAGTCTGCTGTGGCTTGGGTCACTCTTCCACGGGGTGCAGTCCTCCAAGGACAGGCTGCTCCAGCCTGGCAACAGGGCCCCCTCTCTCCTCTGGGTCTCCCACTGGATCACAGCCTCCTCCGGGCATCCACCCACTCTGGCATGGGCACCTCCCTCATGGGCTGTGGGTGGATCTCTGCATCCCTCATAGATCCCCATGGGCTGCAGGGGCACAGCTGCCTCACCATGGTGTCACCATGGCCTGCAGGGAAATCTCCGCTCTAGCCGAGCACCTCCTCCCCTCCTTCTCCACTGACCTGGGTGTCTCCATCTTGTTTCCCTCATATGTTTTCACCTCCTTTTCCTCTCTAGCTAGGAAAAAAAAAATCAACTGCTTGCATCCNAAAATTAACAAAGGGTTCATGAGGAGATAAGGACCAGGAGAAAGCACTCCAAGGGAGTAAAACAGGCTCAGCTTAAAATTACAAAATGAATTTAATACTAATAAAATCAGAGGAGGTTAATGAGAAGTAAAATAAGCCCTTAAAAAAGCACATTCTCTTCCTCCAATCCCTCCCTCCTTCCCACCAACAGTGTAGGGAGATGGGGTGGGGGTTTTGGTCAGTTCATCACCCAAGGTTTTCTTCCACTGCTCAGGGAGAGGAGTCCTTCCCCTGTGAGACCATGGGGTCCCTCCCATGGTAGACAGTTCTCTGTGAACTTCTCCAGTGTGGCTCCAAACCTCATGAGCAGCAGTTCTCTCAAAACTGCTGCAATGTGAGTGTCTCCCACAGGCACACCGTCCTCCCCAGTCTGCTGTGGCTTGGGTCACTCTTCCACGGGGTGCAGTCCTCCAAGGACAGGCTGCTCCAGCCTGGCAACAGGGCCCCCTCTCTCCTCTGGGTCTCCCACTGGATCACAGCCTCCTCCGGGCATCCACCCACTCTGGCATGGGCACCTCCCTCATGGGCTGTGGGTGGATCTCTGCATCCCTCATAGATCCCCATGGGCTGCAGGGGCACAGCTGCCTCACCATGGTGTCACCATGGCCTGCAGGGAAATCTCCGCTCTAGCCGAGCACCTCCTCCCCTCCTTCTCCACTGACCTGGGTGTCTCCATCTTGTTTCCCTCATATGTTTTCACCTCCTTTTCCTCTCTAGCTAGGAAAAAAAAAATCAACTGCTTGCATCCCTCTTTGTTTTGATTTCCTTCTTAAATATGTTATCACAGAGGCATTACCAACGTCTCTTATTGGCGCAGTTTTGGCCAGCAGCATGTGAATCTTCAGAGCCACGAGGGCTCTGCCAGATGTGGTGGAAGCTTCCAGCAGCTTCTCATAGAAGCTGCCTCTCTAACTCCCCTGCTACCAAAAAACAGGTGTGCAAAACCAACCCACCAAGAAAGTAGGACTTTCTCTTTTGTAATGGCTCCTTTGGAAGAAAAGTGCTTTATCCGAGATGTCTCTCCCGTTCTGTTTCTTCCCCTGGCTTTTATTGAGGAGCACAATGTGGTATGGAAGATCACTTAGGTCCAAAGTCATTAGTTTTTCCAGCTGTGTCCCTTCCTAAGTCATGGTGCAGCCCCAGCCCCCTTGTTGGGGTGGAATGAGGTACAGAAAAGTCCTTGGTGCTGTGCAAGCTCAGCAATTACTAAAACACCTCTGAGCTATTGAGCTGTTTTTGGCTGGGGCAGAGTAAATTTTCTACACAGTAGCTGGTATGGGGCTCTATTTTAAATTTATGCTGGAAATGATGTTGATAATTAAGGGATGTTTTCAGTTTGCTTTTGACTCCAATGGACCAAAGGGATATTGCACCGTATGGTGTCATGCTTCAGCAAATAAAACAGGAGGAAGAAGGAGGAAGCAGAGGATGCTCAGCGTGATGGTGTCTGTCTTCCCAAGTCTCTGCTCTGTCTGATGGAGCCCTGCTTTCCTGAACACCTGCTTGCCCAAGGAAAGTGGTGAATGAATTTTTTGTTCTGCTTGTGCGCTTGGGTTTTGCTTTCCCTATTAAATCATTTTTCTCTCAGCCTGTGAGTTTTCTCAGTATTACTCTTTCAATTCTCTCCCCTGTCCGATCTATGCGGAGTGAGCAAGTGGCTGTGTGGCTGCTGGCTTGGGTCAAATTGTGACAGTTATCAACACTGTTTTGGTCACAAGTCCAAAACATTGCACCCTACAGGCTGGTATGAAGAGAATTTACTCTATTGCAACCAAAACCTGTACAATTGTGAAGTTAGTTTATGCAGCAGATAAAAGAAAATGGAAGCACCTGAACACAAAACACAGGTCAACTGCTAGGGGTTGTAATCCAGCAAAGAGTTTGAGCACAATTAACCTCTTGGCAGCTGTGCAGATCTGTCAAGTCAAAAGAGCAGAAATTCAGGGTGGAGACTCAGTCTTGTTGCCATCAACAGCAAGACTTCCAAGGCAACTCACTTACTGCTCCTTAAGGGTTACTTCAGACAGACAAAATAATAAATTATAAGCAAGGACTCCAGATGCTAAATCCAATTCAGGGATCATGCAAAAGAAATTTGGGGAAAGCTGAAGACTTCAAAAATTAGGATTTGTAGCTAGCTATTGGCAGAGTTACCAGTCCCTTTCTGGTAACCTCTCTAACACCTGCCATGATAGATTAGGACCTCCATTCACAATTATTTTTGCCTTTATGGTCTTGTAAAAAATGTATTGGAAAGGACTCCCAAACAGTAATAAGATATGTTGTTTATGAAACACTTTTTACTTCCACTACATTTAAAAACCTTTTTTTTTCAGTTATTCATTATTTATTTAGATGTGATGAGTGTTTATTTAGCTTTTGTTTCTGTTTTTTTTTATGTCTGCAGAAAGGGAAGCAATAGCAAAGTATTTCTACTGTTTGAGTGTGTTAGGTTTTTCACTGCACCTTCAGGCAAAATTTTCCTAAGATTGTAAGTCCAGGCTATTCAAGTGGCTGATTGACTGCAAGACACAGAGGTTGAAGAATTTCTGGCAGCAAGTCAACTTGCAGTAATAAAAGCTATTTTTTTTTCCAAGACCATTAGTTCCCATTACACAGACACCACAAAGCCCCAAAAGATAAAATCAGCTGCAAAAAGTATTCACACTTCTCACTTATTCTGGAAGTTAATTTTGCAAACCGTTTTTTGCCAATTGCTTTTCCAGAAATAATGCTGAATCTGGAACAGAGATATTATCCTTGACTTCCTTCCTCTCCATTTTCAATCCCCATCCAGCTCCTTCATTCAGGGATTGCTCAAAGCAAGTCATGAGCAATAAACAGTGTTGGAGTTAAATTGCTGCAAGAAATATTGCAGTAATGTGGATGAAGCTTAAGCATGCCAGAAGAGTATCCCTTGCAAAGGAAGTCCTAAAAGGTGTAAAAGGGAGCATTTGCATGCAATTTTGAAGCAAGGCTTTCTTTCTACTCTGAAGTGTTCTTACCTCCACATAGATTTGTATGGTTTTCATTTTCTCCTTTCCAAATTGAAAGCACTTTTGCATTTAGGAGTAAAAAGGAGGGTAAAAACTCATTAGGTGTTTTTTGACATAGCCCCCTCTGTTTCTACAGAAATCATGAATGTCTCTTATCAGGGAAAACTAAGAAAAAGTACTTCTATAAATGAGAATCTTCAAAGCACATATGGGATCTACAAAGGCTGAGTCAGACTATTGAAAATAATACGTGCTTTTAAAAAGAAACAAGACAATTTTCAACTCCAAGTTTCTTCAAACAGAAGACTTTTTTTGTGGAATTAATTTCAACCATTGAGTACCAATACTAAATTACCAATTTTTACCATCCCATTTTAAATATAGTATATATACATATCTATTCCATTTATGGTTTTCAATGCAAAAGATTGCTAATGTAACATTTCTGGTATGCATGGTGTTTGTATTTCATTTGATAGTAAATAAAAAGTCAGTATTGGGAATACTTTCTGGAACTAAAAGCATTAAGCCATGTCTTGTTTCTCTGAGGAGGCAAGAACTGCTGTTCTTATTCAAGTAAAGCTATCATGGATATTGGTCTGTGGTGCATATTTAGGAAACGAACATAAAACCCAAGAGGAGTACAGAATTTTCTTTACCCTGGTAGAGTTTCCTCACTTCCAGTGGCCATGAATTTAGATGTGGAATTTTCAGAACTGCAGATTTCACTGTACTATTACACTTGCTCTTCATTCGTGTACTCATCTCCATGACTTTGTAAAAGATTTGCCTATGTCTAATTATATTGATTTCTTCAAGTCTCAGGGAGAAGGCTTTCCACTACTTATGAGAATAGTGATAATATACTAATTTTGACTGACTTTAGACCCATGGTCTGATAATACTAATTGTATTTTCTTTAATTTGATATTTGATTATAGTACACTTCAGTCAGAATTTGTTAAATGTGCAAGAAGAGGTGTTTTTGCTAGCTTTTAGACTTCCCAGTTGTGTATAAAATGAGAGATAACAATTCATCTTTTTGACAGATACAAAGAACAAGCTAGGGTTAGTATTTAATCTGCAAATTATATTACTTGGAATTTGTGAGAGGAAAAACAATGCAGAGGAGGAGAAAGATTATACCTTTTGTGCAAATTTTCAATTATTTTATACGAACAAATTTGGAAGCAAAGCGTAACACCCAAATGTATTTTACTAATTCCTAAATTCAGAAGGAAGAGAGGCTAAGAGTAACAAGTACATGTTCCATTTTATACCAAGTACATGTTCCATTTTATATGCAGTGGTTAGAGTATGATGTCTGTGAGTGAAAGGATCTCCTTGGGAGGACCAGTATGTCCCACATCACAGTCATTTCAATAATTAGTGTGCTTAATTTGGGATCAGTCAGTATTAGAACAGTTCATGAGGAAAGACAACAAAATGCCACTGCCACTTTTTTAACGTGCCTGAAAGAGCAGAACATTTCATGCACTAATATTGAAAATTGCTATCTCACCCTTTTTCTGTGTAACAGATAACTTTTTTTTTTTAGGAAGAATTTTGCAAGAATGGATCACAGATTTCAAGTTTTCATTAATATGCTGCAGTTTTGAGGGACAGAAAACACCACTAATTATTGATATCGATACATCTGGGAAACTAAGTTTAAACAGTCTTCAGCTGTAACACGAAATATTTGGTCAGTGCTCTTGGACACAAGACGTGATTTTTGGGATTGTTCTCTCAAACACCTGGTGTGATATTTTAGTTGTCCTTAGATCAGAAATAAAATCTTGAGTGTGATAGCCTTTGGTGGGAGTCCTGGTATTTGACTCTACTGGATGGAAGTTTTGTCATTAAATCGAAAGTGTGGCTTTTGGGCATTAATGATTTCAGATTTTACTTTATTTATGAAGGGATTCTGAAAAAAAAACCCTAGAAGATATTTTTAGTCATAGGTGCTATTTATATTTCTATATCTATCTCTGGAACTGAGAAGAAAAAAGCTTTTTAGTTATTTCTGAAAGTATATCTGCTTGGTCTTTAGTAACAAAGACATTCAATAAATGACTGGACATGTGGAGTTTCCTGAGTTTGAAGTATAATCACAACGACTTAGTTAATGCAAGTTAAGATTTAAAGATTTAATGTAGCCTTAGCAAACCCATAATTGGAGATTATATTTCTTTTCTGTCAGTGAATTTATCCCGTTCATTGATTATTTTGCTTTTTCTCTTGTGCTCATGGAGGTTCATCAAGATGAATATTTATTTGATAATAGTTTCCCAATGTATTTTATTTTCAGATTAGAGCTTTTTATTGTAAAAATTGAACACAGCGTGCACCAACTCCAACTCTGTCATTATTAACTTAGTTAAAGGTATGCATTATAAATTCTGAAATATTAAATTGTACCATAATAAATGGCATATAATCTTAAGTTCCTGTATTCTCTCTTGCACATTTTTGGCTCTGTTATGCAGCCATTAGTTTTTGCAACATTCCCATTACTTTCCATGGGGCCATCAAACGAGCAAGGATTTTTCATATCATAGAGTTAATGGGAATTTTAAAGTGCTTGCAAAACCTTTCAGCCATCTTGATGTTTCTAAGTGTTTTGACTGCTCTTTGTATATTTGCAATATATACAAGCATATATACGAAGCATATCCAGACTGTTGCACTGCAAAATCTGACTAATTGCTATTCTGTAAAGTATAATTTTAAATGTTTAAGCTTTTAGATGTACCTGAATGCAAACGAGATCAGAATCCGCCACTTCTTT
>WBMY01005406.1:605579-671014 GCA_013397315.1 Donacobius atricapilla | reverse complement strand
TTTTTTTTGGTAAAACTGGTGTCTGGTGCTTTTAAGGGGGGGGGGGGGCGTTGCCAGGTTTTCTAAGAGAATAGGCATTATTTAATCAATGGTTTATGTTGTAGAACATTCTCATACTTTCAGCAATGCTGTCTGAATAGGTTACTGCCTCATCAGCTATGCCAGCAGAAATGTTTGTGTGACCTCTTCCTAATCCATTTTGATCCAAATTTGATGGGCAAGTACAGAGTTGTTATTTAAATTCTCTGAACTAAACCACCTTATTTAATTGAAATGGGTGAGGAAGAAACCCTACTCACACCTTAGCTAGGAAACACCAGCCTGTGGTAATTCTCCAGAAGGAGGATATGGTACCAAATGTCACAGGGAGAGTTAAGTAACAGGAACTTTCTCATCTGACATAGTTACTAACAGAAGAGGACACATCTATATTGTTGTGTCTTTGGAATATGCATAATTACACAGAGGAAGAAATTATAAATAACTTAGATTGTTGTAAAAATTACAGTTATAATCAAAATTAGAATGTTTCCTAAGATAATTTATCCTTAAAGGCTGCATTTAGCAAGAAGACAGTGTTTTCAAAATATGAGCAACATGACATAGCCATAGAATGACTGACAAGATAAGTCAATGTGTACAAAAGCCAGTAAAGTAACCAAGAGTACTTTTTCTGCCCATGCTTCAAAAAAACATAGAATAAATATAATGTGTCGTTTACTTTACTGATAAAGATAGGCAAAAATAAAGGATTCTGAGATAATTTGATGTTTAATGTAGGATGAGAATTTTAAGTAAGGCAGTAGATTCTTGTTATTTAGTTATTGATAAGTATTGGGTAGCTGAGGTAAAGAAGTCACATTTAAAATAACTTTTTCTAGGTCATAAAAAAATTAAAAGCAAGGTTGGCCAGTAAAGTTAAAGAACTTCTTTTTGCTCCATCTCTCCCCATAAGGTCTATGAATCTATAAGAACCTCAGCTTTACACTAGTACTTTCATTGTTATCTATTTATGGCTAAAAGGTTGAATTGAATTGAATTGAATTGAATCTCTCTGTGCAAGAATGTCAAATATGTTTTCAAGAAAACAAATTCTTTGGAAATTTATCTCACTACAGGAACTATGTGTGTCAGATACTTCCTTTATTTTACATTTAGAAATATGAATAAAATCATAGGTGGTCATGAATTGGTTTTTTGGGTGGGGGGTTAGGAGGATTTGGGATAGGAGCTCCTAACAAAAACCAGAAGGAATGTCTGTGAAATAATATTATATTTTCTGGGTGATATTTATCAGCATGGTTAAAATAATTTTAAGTACTTTCTCTTCAGTTTTTTATTTCTTCTGTTCACACTGTAGCACATTTCCAGATGATGCTGGCTGGGGAGATGACTTTAGTTTACAGTCTAACATAAACATGTACAAATACAATCCAAGTGCAGAGTTAGCCTTGAGAATGTTTCTTCATTCTTTCTGTTTTGTCTCTGATTTGCATTTTAATATAACAGCTGATACATTCTGTCTTAATATTAAACTCAGAGCCTTTAGAAATAATACAGAGTAATATAGGCTAAAAGGTCTTATCAAGTCTTTAGGCAAAGACTGCCGGCAGGTACAACAACCACAGTAACAGAAACAATTTCTTCCACCCCCCCAACTATATTACTGTTCATGAAAATGTCACCCCAGTAATGTTTTTAGTCAGTTGTACTTGTTTAAATTTGTTTTGTATCAAATAGTGACTAGAATCCTATAATATTTATTCAATGCAAATGAAATATCCCGGTCTTGTAAATTAACTGAAGGCTTGAAGATAATTATCAATCATAGAATTTTGGTTTGCTCTAATTCTGAATATTCAAATCTGTCCCAATAATCTGAGTTCTTCTTTTACTCCATATTTCTCTTTAATGGATATGTACAGATATGATTCTAAATTATTAACCTCACGTAACAATTTTCTTCTAAAATTAAGTCAACTAATATTGTAAAGGCTGACAACGTTTTGATTTTGATCTGATTTCGATTTGTAAGGAGAGAGTTTTTTGTTGCTGTTTTGTTTTCTGTGAACTTGCTTTTAGAGTCAAAATGAATATATGTTCTTGTGAATACGGTGGAAATATTGTTGATTGTTGTAAAATTGATCCTTAGAGAAAGTGATTTATAATATGCACAAGCATTTCAGAAAATAGCAAAGAATGACCCAAGACCAAGCCCTGGTGACAGCCTGTACAAGAGATGGAATTTTACCCAAGGTATGTGTCCTGCTTTAGGGCAAATTTTGTGAGGAAACCTCCGAATGGGGTTCCTCGGGGAAAAAAACCCAAACCCAAACGCCCCCTCTCCCACAACTGGTCTGGAAAAAAACTTTGTTGGAGAAAAGTGGAAAAAGCTTTTTATTTAACAAAAAAAGAGAAAAAAAATACCACGAGCAGGAAAGATAAATAATAGGAAACAATAAAACCTTTTGTTGAAGTGAGATGGCAAACTGAGAAAAGTCCATGCCGAGGGTGCAGTTCATCTCTCTCAGTCTCTTATCAGTTCCTCCGGAGCTGGAGAAAAAGGCCGTCCTGGGCTCCATGGGGCAAAGGTTCTCCCCTGGGTTTTCAGCCCAGAGCAGGTTTAAACAGTCCCAAGAAAAAAAGGAAAAAAAAAAAAAAACTGTTCTCTGCCCTAGCTGGCTAAAACTAACTAAAAAGCACAGGAGATCTCTGTCCCGCAGCAGTCTGTCCAAGCCTCAGCTGAACAGGCCATCCAGGAGAGGAATGCGGAGGAGGTAACAGTTTTTAAAAACAAACTGTGCACTCTAAGAATCACCTTAAAGGTACAGAACACAATATACAGAACAGATGACTGGTGATACAGGCATCATAAAGTCACTCTAGGACAGTGTGACACTGAAGTATTGTCACTATGGATGTTGAAGTTGCTATATAAAGTTCTTATTGAACATTTCTTAAAAATTTTCCCTAGAACATAAATCTATCTAGCAAGAAAGGCACGAGGATTGCAGAGCAGCATGCCTTCCTCAAACATTAATTCCTCTAGTTTATATGGCTGAGAAAGGCAAAATATTCTGGTTTTCTCACCAAACTTGTAAATATATTTATTATTTAACTCATCAAACTGTAGTATTTTTTCATGGATCCTGTGTCTCAAAAATGACTGTTTTGTGTGGACAGTTTTATAGGGGCTAAGAATTTAATGCTGAGAATTTGTCTTCCTCTGCTTTCTTGCATAGCTTTTATAAGTGCTTTTGTTTAATTTAGGAACAATGAAGGTCTGAATTCTAAGCCTCTCCATCACGCCTGTCAGATACGCACGCTTTGAACTGAGTTACAGACTTTAGCTCCTGATTTCCTGGGACATTTGGTACAGAGAAGTGCCCAGCTCATCAGTCGCACTCAACGTTTTTGAAGCTCACAACGTACTGAGGAGGATGGGAAAATGCTTATATGATTCTACCCCCACTCAGATTCTCCCTCTCACCCACAACAGGAAACAGCCAATTAATGCACTTTAAATTGCCAGCAAGTAAATGCAGTTCTTCTATGGTTTTGAACTGTTGTTGTTGCCATCTTAAGTAGCAGCTGATTTATATTTATGAACTGTACTTCGAAGGAATACTGACCAGGGACAGTGGTAAGGTTGCTTCTGATCCCCTGGCCTAAAGAAGTGTCCAAAGGTCCTGATAAAGCAGTGATTTTCATCCAGCTTCACAGTGCTCCATGAACTATTCTTGGCAGTATTCCTGCTGGCTCATATGTCTATAATGCTTGCTTTCATAGCTTATTTCACCTTTATTGGATCATGGATAACAAAGCTGTGTTTATTCTTGATCTTTTATTTTGAACCTTTGTCTATTATACTGTTGTATTGGGGCATGGATGTCACACTATTAGGATTTTTTTTTTCTGCTACTCATGTCTTAGATATACTTTAAAATTCATAATTACAATAATGTTGGATGTGATATTAAAAGTGCTTTTCAATTTCTATGTTTATAATTTGTATTCACTATTAGAAAAAAAATTACAGTCTTAGAGGCTGTAAATGTGAAGTATTCCATAAAATCAAACTGAATTCAGAAATAAAAATATTGTTTAAAAGCAGTTATGAACATAACCCTCAAAAAGCTGTTTTTTTAAATTATGTTGGGCAGCACAGTTCACATAACTGTCAAGAACAAATCAGTGTACAGCAAAAAAAAAAGGAAAGAGGGATTAAAAATATATAAATTCTTCTCTGAGAGCTATAATTTCCCTAATACAAGTATTGTCTTAATACAGAGATACTACTTAAGTATTTATTTGCAATAGCAGTATTTAAACTATTCATTTTACACTTTTTCACTGCAGCTTTCCTGCCTTTTGGTCCGCCTCAAAATTCCCATTGTACTAAGCCTGTTAAATGAAGTAAGAGAGCATACAATTGTTCTTCTACAAGTGTAATATATGCTACAGAAAAAATGTGAGGGGACACAGAATTTCAGTGGAGATTCAGACTAAAGTCCTTGGGTTCTTTTTGTGGGGTTTCCTTTTTAATTTATTTGTTTTGACAAACCTTACACTTTTTTCAAGTAAGGTTTATCCTAAAATGTATAGCCCTAGCTATATTTACGGCTTACTGTGGAACCTTAGCTGTATTATGGAATCATCATTGCACTGGGAATCTTCACAAAACTTGATCTAATTGCTACACTGCATAACCAATTGATTATGCATTTTCCTACTGATTCCCAAATTCATCTTGCACCAGAAAAAATATGCACTGGAATGCAAGTTCCTTAAAGGGCAGCATAGATTCCTTTCTAAGAAATGTGGACGTGAGAAAATTGCCCCTTCTTTAACATAAAAGGAGTTTTACATAGGTCTTATGAGGGATTTGTGCAGTTTCCTTATGTTCAAACAGATAATGTGGTCACATTTCTCAAGTCAAAATCTAATTTAATTCAGAAAGAAACTGAAAGGAGAAGATCTTTCATAGCTTGGCATCTGGACCCTGTGATTACCTTCCAAAGATGAGGAGAAGCGGAATGAAGTCTTGTAAATTGAACTCTGCTTCAAAAAAAGTATAAGTCATATTTTTGTCAAATAGAAATAAAACATTCTTAAAAGGAATTTTTGGGCCTCTCTTGGTGTTTTGTGAGTCCTTTTTCATGGTAACAGTCTCAAAAAAAAAAAAAAAAAAAGGAAACACAAATANAAAAAAAAAAAAAGGCAAGCAAAGTTATTTTTATTATATGTTTGACCAAGCAGAAAGTAATGGAATATGAAATGTGGAATATAGCTATTTGGTATGCTTACCTTTATAATGACTTGCAGTAATGAGTTGTACTGGTGAGCAAATAGCCCTTTGTAATGTCAGGTCAAATTTTAGAAGATTCATAAATTTGGTTTTAGTAATCAGAATCTGAGAATAATAATATTCAAATTTAATTGTTTGACTAGTTCTAATTCAGAAGGGAGCAGGAGGTAGAAACTGTGGAAAGCTGATTTGGGAAGGATTGTTCAAATTTTCTGGGGCACGCCCATATAGGTTTTTGAATATTTGTACTTATACATGTGCACAGGGGGGATCCAGCCAGCACAACAGAATGGTATATATTGTGTTATCCATTACTGGGTGTGCATGTATCCTGTTACTATTTGCTCATTCATCCTAGAGGCCGAAAATGTAGAAGTCCTTAGATACCACTCATTACTGGTTTTGTCTGCAGTGCCAGTTATTTGCTCTTTTCTGACACTGCTGTCCTTGTTCCTTTTTTTTTCTCTCTGCTGCCCCATCCTAAAAAAGAAATGTTCGCATCAAACTAATCTGATGTGACTGCTGATTTTTTCAGCCAGACTTTCAGAATTCAAAATTCTTAAATTCTTCCAACACCCTGTAGGGTTTTTTTTTGTGGTTTTTTTTTGTTTGTTTGTTTGTTTGGTTTGGTTTGGTTTGTTTGTTTTGGAGTTTTTTGGTTTGTTTGTTTTCTTTGTTTTCTTTTTTTTTAATTTAATCAAGAAATATATCTTGTTCTATACACAATTCGGTGGCTATTTACAAAATAGACTCACTGCTCAAATAGAGTCCTTATAATGGCAAATTTTTGTGCAGGAAGACCATCTTATTGGAAGGGAACAGGTAAAAACGTTCTTTTGCAGAAGAGCCTAATTTTTTTACTAGCTTTCCACGTCCCATTTCACTGAGACATTTTTTGAGAAGATAGTGTTGGATAGCAAACTGAGTCTGAATTCTCCATCATGTTTTACACAGGGCCTGCAAATACCCTATTCTATATTTTTATATTTCAAATGCAGTGACTCAACATTAAAATCATATAAAAATATTCTTTTCAAAATAATGGCTTTTGTGATTAAAGTTGTTTGTAGTTATATTTTTATTTCAAGTATATCTTCTAGACTGAAAAAAAACCTGCTTTGCAGATAGTCATAATGGTGCATGGCTGACTAGAAAATTAAGTCTCTTCACAACTCTTCCGTGATGCATCTGATTTACAGATGCTAAAGAAAAGCTCCTGAAATAAGTTTTATAAACTTTACCTTGAAACGTTTGAAGTCAAAGTTGTTAGCTAGAAACTTATATTTCAACTGATAAATGCTTCCTTTCCTCTCCTTTTTTTAGATCTATAATTTTTTTGCATGTATTTGCTTGGATTGTTCTGATCAACCCACAGAAAGGCATAAAAGGTGAACATATAAAGAAACTTTTGCCATTCTACTTCTTTTTCTTAACCTGGCTTCATTTGACCCATTTCTTTCATAAGAAATAAGGTCCTTTTCTCTGCTTCCTTCATCCCAACATGTAAAGTATGTAAAGATGGCTACCAGCTATTTGTTGTGCAAGGAAGATAGACAGGAGGAGAGGCTGTGGGAGGGAAGATATAAAAGCACCTTAGCCAGAAGAGTTTTTCATCCCAAAATTGTGGAAAATGGCTGTTGTGTTTCTGTGCTCCTGCCAGAATTATTCAGATGTAGGGGATGCATAATATGATTCTCTGCTATAAATTGCATAACTCTGCTGGCATTAGTAGGAAGACATCTATCTGTTTGTTGTTTCACGTGTTTCCCAGTGTCATGGTTCTTTATATCATTTTAATACTAATTTTGAAAGAGGAAATGAGGCTTCACTTGATCCATCAGTTAGCAAATACTTGATTATACTTGAGTACCACTTTGATTCTCTAAATGTACACGAGTTGGTCTGCTGCACACAGCAACTCTTGGTATTTATAGCAAAGGTAATTTTGGCAAGGCCATTGCTGACTTGATGGAATGACTAAATTTGAGTACAGCAATGAATCCTACTTTCTATAACCATATTAGTAAGCTGCAGCTCACTTTTTAGATTACTACTCCTGAAAAATTGTTTGGGATATTCTTTAAAATCATGAATGTGATCATGTCAGAGCATATTAATTGCAAATTTAATGAAAATCTAGTGGTTATTTATGATACTAGGTGAAAAGTTCAAGTGGTTTTCCAATATTTAGCATGAAGATGATTCATAATAATCTTTGAAATCCCTGTGGAAACACATATGTAGCTTCCTTTCTGTCTTTGTATAAGATGTTCAACAGTAGTGTTGCATTGGTTTGGCATGAATGGCAAAAAAAACAATTAGTGATCTGCTTTGGAACTGATGGCCGGGTTGGCCAATTGGATACAGGTGTACACCCCTGGGACACATGACTTAAATACAGGTGGAATCTTGGGAACATCCTCTTTTTTGTGGGCCTGGCCATGAGGTAACATTAAGGCAGGAGGAGAGCAGTGGGGCCCGGCTCAGGCTCTGCCGCCCCCGGGGCTGGGCTGGGGCCAGAGCTGAGCTGAGCCAGGCCCTGAGCCCAGCAGACACCGACAGAGCCATAGCTGCTGACATCCAGCCGATCCTGCAGCCTGCACCATGCCACTGGCCGGGCCAAGGGAGAGGGCCCTGGCCCCCCCTAGCCCTGGATCCCCGGAGAACAGCTCTGAGCCCAGGCTGGGCCAAAACCCACCCCATAAGACCGAGGGGTGGAGGGGGAGAGAAGATCTGGGCCACCGTTTCTGAGCTTTTCTACCCCTCGTGGATTTGAGGCTTTCACCGATCTTGAGGCAGAGACCACGTGGCTGTCTGCAGGCCCAGGCAGGAGAATATTAACTCTTTCTTAACATCGACTGAGACTTTTTTAAACTCTACACTTGTTAAAGGGAGAGGAAAGGCCAAACTGGAGATATGCAAAGGGATAATATGAAGATATCAAAGTCAGTACAGGAAGGGTGACCTCTTAAGTGAAAAAGATGACAAGTTGCCTTAGCTTTGGGCTATAAATCTCCTTAATTTATGGTAACAGACTGTAATATTTCCTTTGAATCATGGATTAAGAATGGGGAGATGATTTTCTAGATTCAAGCAAGGGTGACTGATTTTACTGAGTGGATACTTGAATTAGGAATTGTAATCTAGTGATTCTATGAGATGTTTTGAAGCCTCGTCACCAGTGAAAAATGAGAAGTCCTTTGTTGTGGAGCCGTGCATCTTTAAAAGGTGAAACCCCGTGTGTAAGTCCACGGCCCATATGTAGTCATGGGAAAGGCTACATTTTGGGAAGCTCACAAATGCAGATTGTTGGGCAGGCTGCTTCTGTGGGAGCTGGAAGCCACAAACAGACTGTGTCTCTTGTGGAAAGTTACCAGAACAAAATCAGGAGTGACTTGTCTCTCTCAAAGACTGGATGAAAGACTATCTTATAAATTGTACTGGCTTAAGAGCTGTGATGTTCTGTCTCTTTACATTGTTTCGTAGAAAAGTAGATTGTTGCTAAGGGGGAAGGGGAGTGCTTTTAAAAAGGTTTCATGGGCTTTGTTTTGTTTGCCCTTTAGTGTGTGTTAATAAATCTGTTTCTATCTTTAAGTTGAGCCTGTTTTGACTTTCTTCTAATCCTATTCCATCATAGAAAGATAGACCACTACATTATATTTAACAAAACAAATTTGGCGAATGTGAAACCACTACATTTTTGGTGTTTCCACTCAGTTGCAAATTTTAACCCATTACAAGGGTTCACAGTAAGAAGTCTTATCCCATAAATCTACTGCATGATTCCAGTAATGTTCATCCTTATGAAACAATTTTATATGTTGCCTTAATGGTCAAGGCTGCTCAAACTTGGGTGCTCTCTTTCTTGCTACTTCCACCCGGGAAAATGAGAAGGACTGGTACTTTGCCGTGTGCTTCAGAATTGAAAACCTCATTGGGTTAACAGGGTTACTGTTACCAACCCAACTGTCAATCTCAGTCCCTTGGAACATCGGGTTTCGCAGGTCAACCCACAGCTTGTTAAGCCATTTCAACAATCTGGAAGTAGTAGATGTTTAGTTAAAATCTTTAAAATCTTTGTGCTGTGCAACTTTCATTACATTTTATCTGTTTCCCTACATTCCTTCTTAATATTACTGCCCTCTAACAGAATACATTGCTCTAAGAATGATTAGAAATACCCTTTACTCTCCCCACTGCAACCAATTGACCTCCAAACAGCAACAAGAGAGATCTGGAAAATAACCTCTCTCAAATTTAAACTCTTATTGTAAGTCTGAGTTCTTCCTGGAGCTAGGAGTCACAGTAAAAGGTCAGTGCATTGATACAGGGTATATTAGTGAACTGTACCTCACGTTAGCCCAAAACCTGTAGTGCTTGATGTAAAAGGCATGATAAAAAGGCTAGGAAAACTTTCCTATCAGTATACTCGTTATGTGGGAAGGATGCCTTTGTGATGATACAGGGAATCAAAGTAGTTATTCACAGATTCATTTTTGGTCTAACAATCAATTAATGACCCGAGGTCACAGAACTCTATTTTTTAATACCTCCTTATCTCTAAGCAGCTTAGGATAGTGATGGCCTCTTGGTCTTTTTCTTTCCTTCATTTTTTTCTTTTTTTTAAAGATGTCAAATGTCAAGGAAATTTATATTTGGGATTTGAAAAATCTCTGCATCTTACACAAGAACTGGCCTGCTTTGATTAATTTTGATATGTTTTCATTGACAACAGTATAAAAATTATTGCTTACAGCAATATGTCGAAAATGTTTTCAGCAGACTGGTAACTTGGCAAGTAATTTACCACTTGCGTATTATTTAGAGTTGGAGTCCAGCAGAAGGTGTCAGCAGAAAAAAACTTTGTTTAACATAAAATTTGAATTTTGGTTTTGATTCAGCATTGCGCATTTATGTCCTTGCAAAATGCTATCATAACATCTGCTTATATTTCCATCCTATGACACTTATGCTTGTTGAATTCTGAAGATATACAGGACTGAGAAATAAGTGAAAAGTTTGGCTTGGATAACAAGGAATGCAGTATGACCCGAAATTTAAACTCACTCTGCTTAATTGTCCAGAATGAGTGAAATCCATTCTTTATTATGCCAATTTAACTTTTCATTTTTAGTTGATATTAATGTTTGAACAATCTTACCAATATACTACCAGTGTTCCAGCTTAGTAAATTAGTTTACAGTTACACATCCATCTGGAATTGTAAGGATTAATTTTAACAGATTTTTTTTTTTAATTGGTGAGATTTCCTTTGTGGGTTTTTTCACAGCCATACATTTTTTCCTAAAGTGGAGGTGAGACATCATCCTCCAGATGCCTTGTGAGAGATGGCCAAGAAAGGTTTCTTCCTTTCTTATAGCTTTCATTGCAGAGGTCATTGTGAAAATATTTCTTTTCTCTGAATGGAAAAAAATTAATTTTATTTTATTGAGCTTTAATTGAGAAGCTTTCTCTTAACATAAATATTATCAGTTCATAAAGTTGTAAATAATATCCTTAAATACTGGTTGTTCAATTAAAAGTAATTCCTGAAAGAAGGTCCAATCTTCTACTTTTAGTATAAATCATTTGTTAAGTTTTATGGATTTCTATTGACCATTCATAGTACCATCAACTGTTATATAAAAGTTCAAATCTGAACATATATGACCAAATGATAATTTTTATGCATTTTGAAGTTCTTGTTTTCCAGGCGTATATTTGACACAACAATAGGTTGTCTCATTTGAATATGACCTATAATATATCAATTGCAGTGGCTAAATCAGATCTTAATTTTACTTTGTCTGATAGAATCAGTTAATTATTTCTGTGTCGTGTCATTTTGTCTGATAACAGCTTTGCTGACTAGAATTTTAAAAGCTTTGTCTTAAGGAGCAACAACAATGGGAGAACATCACTGTTCTCAATGATAATATAAAACCTTACAATTTAAATTCTATGTCCCTCTCTTCTAATTTTGTGCGTTGTCACCTCACAAGAATCAAGATTATTTCACTCTGCTGCCTGGACTTCTGCTGGCTTAAAATACTCCTGCTAGACTGACTAGCCCTAAAGTTCAACTACAAGTTGTTAACCAGGAAAAATATAAAGTCACTATATATTTCTACTACATTGTTTACCGTCCCCTATCAAAACTGAAAGCATTACTTTTTAATCCATTTTCATCTGAACATAGACATTCCAAAATATCACAGTCATCATTTCCAGATACTGCATGCCAACTCCACCTGAAGCAAAGATCGGTCAGAAGAATGGTCAGAATAGGGCAATGCTCTGAGGCTTGCTGCATTTAAATTGTTACCCAGCTGCACAGTCAATTGCCCCTACCTCATAAAATGTTTATATTTCCCTTCTTCTATGACTTAAAACAATAGTCTTGAGGATTACATAAAATTTTCTATCATTTATCACTTTAGATAGGCCATATCTATTACAGACCATTTTCCAGGAATTCTTTGAGCTTCAGATTTGTTTCTATCAAAATATGCTTATTTACATTGATAACTTTGAGTAGCTGCAGTCTCTAACTCAAGAATTCTTGTTGCTGACATTTAAATTTGGTGAATAAAACACTTGCATTGTGATATGGCTGGAGTGCTGGGAAAAGTGCACAAGATAGATAGGCCAAAGACCTTTGAAAATGAGAACCAGACTATGAACTGAAGATGATATTTCACGGGCCACTTGAATACTAAGCAAGGGACAGATGTCTCTTATCCTACCTTATTTAGCTTTGAAGACACACAGCCAGCCAAATGATTTTCCAGTCAATTAACACTGGCTCTTAATTGACTGTATTTTTCCTGCATACTTGGTGTAGAATGGATAGCTCTATACATTTGGTCTGATGTGCCACAGTTGTTTCAGTGGCCTTGATGATAATGTCAACTTGCACAATGATGGTTGGTGATAGGTGATACGATCTTTAAATATATAGCTATGTTTGACTATAATTCTAAATTTTAAGCAATAAAATTTACATTTATAGACTGAGAGGAACAGCACATTGATATATATTTTTTAAATTAACTTCTTTATAATAATTCTTTTTTTCTATGTTCCCTTGAGTAATGCCTGCTCAATCCTACATCTATTGAGGCTCTTCACCCTGCAGGCAACTGTCACAGAGAAGACAGACACATAACAGTTGCATGCTAAATGATTGGATATATTCTTTTCAGAAAAAAAAGTCTCTTCCAAAGCAAATTGGATCATGGATAATGTGATATGTTTTTATCTTTCCTCATGATTTTTTTTAATCCAGGGACAAGTTTTTAGGAGAACTTTTTCTAGTGTTTTTAACATTTTAGCCTGGAAATTCTTTAATATAATGAATAAATTTCTTGTTCATGTACATATTATGCCCTCTTTACATAATATACTTATTGTACCTTCTGTTTAGGGCTGATTATTTAGAACCCTAAACAATATTTCATGCTTAAAAAAAAAAAGAAAAGCCAAAAGTACAATTGCTATAAAAATACTGAAGTCTTTGGAGGAAATGTATTATAAAAGACAGTCCTATCTAAAAACTTATTCATAGCTTTAAAAATATTCATCAGTAAAATATGTTAAAAGTTCATACTTACTAATACAGTCCATCTAAATTCCTCATTTCATTGCCTAATAAAACGTAGGATGCCAGGTATCTAGAATTCCTGATATGTGACTGAAATATAGAATATATTTCTTGGAACATTATTATAAAAAAACTTTCAGATGCTTTGCTAATTTCTAAATAAGATGTATTTATATCTGTGTGCATTATAAGTCTATTTTTGAAAAAAGCAGTTAATCTACTGCTGAGAAGTTCTGAATGTCAAGTATTAAAATTGCAACTTGAGTCTTTGAAACATAACAAAAAACAGTGGGAGAATTACAACAGGTAAATATTTTGATATTAAAAAAAACCTGATGGTATTTAATTCTATTCTTATAGCTCACAAACCCTAGGCAAGACTAGTTATGTTGGAAACAGTGCTCCTTTACTTTTGTGTACATCACTTGAAACAGATTAGTTTTCTAATTAGAGCTCTGTAGAACATACAAAAAACCGAATGAGTTTTGGTCTCAATATTTTAGGACATCTGAACTACACAAACTTCATTAAGGTGAAGAAAAACAGAAAAACAGAGCTGCAGAAAATTGTTTGCCATTCAAAGACTGAAAACTATACTGTGAATGAATTATCTTGTATGAAATTAATATTTATCTCAAAATACATGATAAGGTCTCTTTTGTCTCATCCTCATAATTTATAAACCCTAAAGAAAATGTTCCATTGTATTACTATGGGACAGCCTGTCTCTTTCAGTCTACTTTGAGCTTTGAGTCATATTTAAATAACAAATTTGAACTTGCATGACATATCATTCTGTCTGAAATAGGCTATAATATTTTAAACACATTTTCCAAAAGTCTTTGTTACATATCATTGGAGCTCAAATATCATGCCTGAAAAGAGTTTTGGAAACTTTGACATTGTCATCTGACCAACCAAAACCATGTTTGAAATTGTTATCACTACCGCATTTGTAGGTGCTCTCAAAGCTCAGTGCAGACAACCTGACAGGCAGCTTCTTGGAAGTATTGTGTCTTAGTAACCTTAAACATGGCTTTTCCCTTTGAACACTTTAGTAGTTAAGATAAAGTGGAAGCATTTTGGCAGCCCTACAGCCTTTGATCCAGTCTGTGAGAAAAATGGTACTGAAATGCCCCTAGTCCTGAATTTTATAAACCATACTAGGATGACAGTTATCTGTTCTTCCCCCCTTTTCCCTCTCCACAGTTAGTACAAGGGTTCCATTAGAAATGTGAACTTCATGAGGCAAAGAAAAACACTAATCCTAAAGTGCTAGAGAGGCCAAAATAGAGATAAAAGACTAATATATTTTGTCTGACTTTCTACACTTGCTGTAGCTTGCTCATTCTCCTTGTAAAGATGCTATATACAATTCAGCAAATTTTGTGAAATTATTATGAAAATACTACAGTATTTCTTTTCACATTCCAGTAACCATTAATATCATTAAATTAATCCTAACTTTTAAACAACGTTACCCAGGGAAGTGGTGGATTATTCAGGACTTGGCTTGTCAGGGGCCTTGATGATCTAATCTAATCTAACACCCTACCTTCAATAGTTTAGAACAAATGTTCTCTGGAGTGCCCTTCCAACATAGTATTTTCAGTGATATTATGATCTTCTCCGTTCCTTTTTTCTGTTTCCCATCGCACGCAGTCTTGTTTCTCCCTCATTTTAGCCCCAGCCTCAATGTGTCCTGAGCAGCTGTAGTTTTGTAATAGGTTAAAGTTCGTAACCAGGCAGAAACACCAAGAAAGTGTAATGGTTTCACATTCACCGAATTTGTTTTGTGAAATGTAGTGCGGGGATCTATCTTTTTACTATGGAATAGGATTAGAAGAAAGGCAAAACAAGCTCAACTTAAAAATAGAAACAGTTAGATTTATTAACATACACTAAAGGGCAAACAAAAAAAAAACAACCATGAAACCTTTTTAAAGACACCCCCCCCTCCTCCTTAGCAACAATCTACTTTTCCACAAAACAATGCAAAGAGACAAAACATCCGAACTCTTAGGTCAGTAGCACTTATAAAATACTCTTTCATCCAGTCTTTTGAGAGACACAAGTCCCTCCTGATTCTTCTGGTAACTTTCCACAAGAGACACAGTCTGTTTGTGGCCTCCAGTTCCCACAAAAGCAGCCTGCCCAAGAATCTGCATTTNTCTCCCCCTCCACCCCTCAGTCTTATGGGGTGGGTTTTGGCCCAGCCTGGGCTTGGAGCTGCTCTCTGGGGACCCAGGGGCTGGGGCGGAGGGGCCGGGGCCATCTCCCTCGGCCCCTTGGAGATGTTTGCAATGCTGGCTCTCACTCTCCCCCCCCCCAGCCGCCACACAGGCAGCCACCCGCACAGGGGTGTGGAGCCCGGCGATAAGGCCCACGCCTCGCCTCCCCCCTCTATCAGCCCCTCTCTCTCTCGGCCCCTCAGCGGCGTGGGGCAGGCCGCAGGGTCGGCTGGGTGTCAGCAGCTGTGGCTCCCCTTTCTCTGCGGCATCTGCCGGGCTCAGGGACCCAGCTCAGCTCGGCTCGGCTCGGCTCCCGCAGGGCCAGCCCCATCCTGGCTGCCCTGGCCTGGCCCCAGTACAGCTGGTGGGGCCTGAGCTGGGTCCCGCTGCTTCCCCACCCTGACATTACCTCATGGCGGCTGCAGCAAGAAAGAGGGAGTTCCCAAAATTACACTGGTATTTAAGCTGTGTGTCCCAGGGGTGTACACTTTTACCTGACTGGCCAACCTGGCTGTCAGTTCCAAAGCAGATCACCAATTGGTTTTTTTTTTTACCATTCATGCCAAACCAATACAAGTTTTTGTTTCCTCCTAAAACCTATTCTATGCTCAGTTACAGTCCTTCCTTGTTTTCATGGCTGTTTTTCCTTCTGCAAGCATTATGACTGTCAGAATAAATACCACCACTGTGTCACCTCTAACAGGACATGAGAGGTAGGCTGAGCGAGTACTGATCTTGCCTCTGGTGCTTCTCCTAACACCTTCCTCTTTTTTATGCATGACCCTTGGCTGGTAAAAGGTAATTGACAGAATGGGTCAGAGAACCCAACCAGGCACCTGATGGGAATTTAGGTTCAGTCCAACTTCACAGATTCTGTTCAGTGCAGTACAAGATTATGACAAGCTCATCTTGGACAAAGGAGTATGTCAGGCCCACCTGTTTTTTGGGCAACTCTAATCCGTTGTCCCTGAGCTGACAGTGTCACTATCAATGTTTTATACACTGCCAGAAGTAATCTGGCTGACTCTAAGAGAACCATCTCAATGTCTTCCCTTGTTGCCCTGATTTTTTCAGCCTTCTCTTCTGTTTTACAGTTTCATGTTTTGGGTTCTTTCTCATGCTCTAGTCTGTAAACACTGGCCAATGTTATTGTAGTTTCAAGGAAAGTTTTCATTCCTGTTCTTAGAGATACAGACAGCTGATAGACAGTTGTCTTGACCAGTGGGATGGGGAGAGGTGTCAAGCTTCTCCCCCAGTCCCTGGCCTTTGTAGAAATACTATATAATGGAGTCAGACTTTTCAATCAGCTTAGAGTTCTTAGTTCACGCCTTCTGATCAAAGTGTGAGTGTGTGTTTGTGTGTGTGTGACGAACTGTGTCATTCCCTCCCATAATGCTGGCCAGGATCTAGAAATACGTTGAATTGGGTTGAAAAGTCAGGCTACATCATGAAGTTACATCCAGTTCATTAGCTTAATAATCTCTCCCCCTCTGCACAATCATTTCTGCAGACTGCATGACATTCAGTGGAACTCCAAACCATGCTGCAGAAAAACAGATGCTTGCAAACATTTATTTTTGTTTTCTTGCTGCTCTGTCCCACACGAAGTTATATCACTATGAACAACCACAAGAGTGAAGAGAAGCACAGTGAGTAGGGACCTAAGCAAGCTGTCCAATTTCTTAGTATTGCAGTATTTATTTGGATTTTTTTGCAGATCAAAAGCAGCAAAATCTAACTGGACTTCACTGGACTTGACTACATTGGAACTAGTATAGAAGTGTTCTCATTGCATCACTCCTAACAAAATCCTAAAGGCCCCAACCCTATTCTCAACAAAGCAATTAGGACTCTAGCTTGATTAATAAATAAAATCAATAACCTATTATGTTCAATTAAGAGCTCACGTTTCTTGACAAAAAACTTATGTTTTCCTAGAAACAGTGGTATGATTTCTGCCGCTCAGGTGTATCTAGTTGATATGCATGAGCTGGCAGTAGTTGTTGACATGTGAACAGACCTGTGTTCTGTTTACAGAACTTGTAGGGACTGCTTATCAGGACGGCTCTTTGGTGTGAATAGATAGTTGTTGAATGGCCATAGCCTTTCTCTCCCTCAAGCCCAAATATGCAAATAAACACTCTGTGACTGTAACTGAAAGCAAAAGGCCAGACACTTGCCAGAAATGGAGGTGAGAAATCAAGCTAAGGAATCTCAGTCAGAGTGGAGAAAGTTGACCTCCAGCCTGGTGCTTTTTTCTCCCAGGCAACAGAGGAGAATCCCCTATTAATATTCCCTGACAGGCATAGCCAAAATGTTAGGAGAGCATTATATATTTGTGCTTGTCTTTATAATATATTCTTAATTTCCAGGTATACTGTTTTTAATTACAGCATAAATTGCAACATTTTAAAATATGTTAGTGTATGTCAACAACATTCTCAAATTGCATTTCATTTATTATAAGGAAATAACCGTAATATTAAATTTTCACCTCTATAGCAACCTCTGCTGCAGACCTTCAAAATCTTGGTTTTTTTCTCTCCAATATCCCAGCTACTAGCCTGGAATATCTGATTTTCACAAGCAATGAAGAACCACCTCATGTATTATATGTTTGCTTCACATTTTCCATTAAAGCTGCAAAAACATTAACTCAGTTATTAATATCAATGTGTGTTCTTATGATTTTGGAAGCAAATAGACATTCTGAGTCTCATCTGTAAAAATGAGGCTAAAAGAGAAAAAGCACTTTTATTTATGGCTGGACTGGACAGGTATAGTTTTTAATATTTTTGAGCATAATAGATACCATGTATGGAGCTGATTCAATGAAAACCACTGTCATGAATAACAATCTTATGAAGTCTAGTCTTCCAAAAGTTCATTCAAGAAAAAAAAAAACTTTAGAAAGGTATTTGAACTAAGAGTGTCTGAGATCATAGCACTAAGTTGCTTTCCAATGAATATTGTGTTAAATTCAAAGCTTCCATGCTCTGTAAGATTGACTGAAATTTCCTGAGAGACTGCTTCTCCCTACATGGTCATAAGCATTTGCACAGCTGCTAAAGGTTTTTGGCAGCTGACCACAACTGTGGAACCACATCTGGACTAAATCTAAGTGATCATAAATTTCAATACCTTCAGAACAAACCAGTGAAACCTACTTCTCTCACCTAGCAGTACCAAAGCCAAAAAAAAAGCCAATCAATTCCTGCTGTCAGGAGGGATGGAAAGAGAAAAACAGAGATCCTTTTGTCTTTTCTTTAGCAGATATGTAAGGTGCTTTAATAATCTGATAAAGGCATAGAATATAAATTTAGAATATAAACTTAGATAGCTAAAGCCTAATCTGAAATATAAGACAAAACCAAAGGAGTTAATTCAATTTCAGGGATTCAGAAAATAAAACCTCACTTGATTCAACTTTTAAGGGCAAAATTTGAAATTAGATTCTTCTTTTACAGGCTTTCCTTGTTCACAATAATGTTTTCTTAAGGAGACTCCTGTCTCTTAAAAAAATTACTAGATGATTATCACATTTTTAATTCCACAGTTGAACAAACTCAGTAAACAATAGTATGATTTGCTATGCAGCTTGCTTTTGAATAACTCAAAATTTGGGGGATAATTAAAATTTAAACTTCTAAAGTGATTTTGAATCCCATATCTATGAAATATATAATTTTATATATTTAATGAGACTTTTTTGATTAGGTTGACATTATACTATTGTTTGAAATGGGCCTCATAAGGTGAAATTGAGATGCTGAGAATAAGAGGAAATGTATAATTTATAAACTCTACTTAATAAAGCGTATGTTAAGTACAGCTCTGTGTGGAAAAGTCTTTTAAGGTTATTTATAGTTTGATTTATTATATTGGAGTTCTTCTTAATAATAGAGTTATCTTACCATTGTAATTGAGCCTATCTGTCAAGATTACAGAGGACATTTTACATATCTGAAGGAAGATGGCAAGGCAGAGCTGCAAATCAGCAGCAAGTACCAAAGTTAGGATGGCAATCAATACTGTTGAACTACAGCATTTTCTTGACTTAAATTTTCCAAATCATTTGAGTCTGGATATATGCTTAATGTTTGTCAGATTTAGAATTTCCAGTCAGATAGGAATGACCAACAACCTCAACTGCTTGGAGATTTTTAATCAGGATTTAAAAAACCAAGCTATTGAATCAGCCAAGAGAGGATGAGAGAAAGAACCCACTACTCATGGCCAGCAACATATAGAGAACAGATATTTGAAGAACAATCTCTCTGCATAAATGATCTCTGGGTAATTCAAAGTGAAGTGAAGAAGGCAGTCATATGACCTGCTAATCAGCAGTAGAAGTGTTTTCAGCCAGGCCCTAAGATAATCAATACTTCTTAGCTCCCAACAAGCCCAGGTTCCTATAGATGTCACGCTACAACTTCCTTTTCTTTTTCAAAAGTTTGTATCCCTATACAGTAGTGCCGTCACCTCCTTATCTCAGCTTCTGCAAGAACCATTTTAGAGTTAGGACGCTGAGGTGCGAAGAACTTAAAAATCAGATTTTCAAAGGTGTGTAGTCACTAACTTGCATTTATTCCATAGAAATCAGATTTTCATGTTTTCATATATTTATCTAAGAAATTCTTCAAAAATTAAGGGTAAGGTTTCTGTCAGGTCAAACTTCATGTTGGTATGTAAACATTATACTCAATCGTAATGAAGTATTTGCCCACTAGTAAAATAAAAAAAATACTGCAGTCCAAAAAATTGAGGAGTGTAGTAGAGAGAAAAGAGGTAAACAAACTTGGTGTGGAAGAAAGAGATAAACAGGGCATATTTGTTTCTCTCTTCACTGTTTGTTCTGGAGCGATATTATGAGCTATTATAGTATTACAATAAAAAGAATGAGAAGAAAATAATGTGACAAGACGTGAAAAGTTGCTCAAACCTTTGCTCAGATTTTGGAGACTGGAGAAGAGTTGAACTCTCCAGGAAATCTACTGCAAATTTCCCTCTACTGGCTCTTTTGCTTTGAAGTAAAGATCAGGTAATGTCATTTCAGGAGGTGGAACAATGCTATAAGAGCAACAGGAAAATTGAGGACTGAGTATTATTTTTGGTTGCTTCATTGATTGCATAGGAAAAGAGAGGGTTTGCTGTTGGGTTTGGGGGGGCGTTGAGTCATTCGATGTGGGTGTTATTTTCATGGTTTACTTTCAAAATTAACAATTATCCAGCAGGAATAATGGCAGGAAAACCTCGGTGTAGTCTTCATTGGTTTGCCTATTGCAAAGAAAGTCCCTTTATATGAAACGTCTATAAATCAAAATTATTTTTCCTCTGCATTGCTTTCAGCTAGTTAAGTATAAGTAACATTATTGCAATAGAATCTCAAACCAGTACTCTCCTTCTCATATGGTTTCAGTAAGTTCAGCTGCATGATGATGGAGACAATCATAAAACAAGGATGTTTCAACTATGTATGGTAAAGTGACTCTTAAGCCCTTTAGCAAAGCACAGCAGGATCTACAATTAACAGAAGGAACTAGGGGGTTTTGGTCACACACACAGGTTTTGTAGCAAAAGAGTGATAAAACCATGGAAATCAGAAGATTGTCTTCAAAAGCAGATTTCGGAAATCAGAATCACAACTGAAGTTGTGAATCCTTTGCCCTCCTGCACTACTATTCTCATCTCTAAATTTGCTGCTACTAGATTGATATATACATAATCATTCCATTATGTTCCTGTCTATATCTTACCCCCACTGCACTAAAGTCAGAAAACAAGCTTGAGGCCAGTACCTATAATTGAAGTTCTCAGGCACTATTGACAGTATTAATGTCGTTATTTGAACATAACATTCAGAAAATTTTAGTTTTGTGATGCAGTAACCATTCCCAGCATGTCTTAGTCAATTCAACAGGTAAAAATATTCAGTAGGTATCAAAAGTGAATTTAAAAAAATATATGGGCTATATATAGTAGATATAAGTTTCTGGAGTCACTAAAAAAAATCAATGTACATATTTGATGCTTGCTTTCCCAATAATAAAATCCTGTTGTACTAGTCCCCATGCTCTTAATTAACAACATTTTTTATGCTGTGAAACTGTATTTTGTGTATTTAACCTCTCCTTCAGTTTTAATTGAATGAAAAGCAGTTAAAGCATTACTATTCTTCCATGCCAGTAGTAAAATAATTTCAGGGAAATTCTTGAAAGTTCTTGTGAAAAAAGACTTGTGTATGTGAGATGTTATCTGATGAAACAGTGATGCAAGTCGTTTAAAATCTGAGAGGAAACAAGTTTGTGTTATTATTGTCAGTTCAGATTATATTTTCATTCAGGTTATGGAATCACTCATTCTTTTGGCCTTTGTAATTGACTGACTTCCCTTAACAACACTACTAATACTTAAAACTGAATGTGTATTTTAAATGGAGTATTTGGGAAGTGAGTTAAGACTTCTCAGGTCTTTTCTAAATCTTACTGAAATTGAAAATCTATGGAAAAGGTTTATATGAAAAAGATTTTTGGAAATGAGTGTCAAATTTTTCATCTTTCTTTTTGAGGTTGGCACAAATTAATTTATTAGAAATAGGTTTTTTGGATTTTCTGCAAAATGCTTTTTAATCCTTATAACACTTTTAAATTGTTGGGAGAGAGTTTAAATTGCATGTTACTATAAATATCTGCATAGTGGGAGAAGGAAAAAGAAAAAAAAGGTATTTTAAACTTAATTCTGTAGAAATGCATTGCATTTTTAATCTGTTTCTATTTAGGTGAGTTTTTTGAAGCAGAGCACAAGGTTCACTTACTGTACCTCATCTATATGTCATGGTCCCAGTTTTTCATAGTTCCATTACATTCAAATGAATGGTTGATTCCTGACTGAAATTTTAGACATGTTGGATAGATTTGCCTGAAGATATTCATCCTCTGACTGTGAAGTAGTTAGCTGTATTTGTATTTACTATAGGTGTAATTGAGGTTCAAAATTAATGCTTCAAAATTAATGCTTCAGAGTTAACACCTCATTAAAATCAGTGAACAACATTTATACTTTTCCTCTGATTTTCCATTATTTTGGGCTTCTGATTGAATGAATGATACACATTGAGGACTTTATTTTAAAACTGAAAGAAATAGAAAATAACCTTGAAGCCAATAAGCAAATTCTTGAGATCCATCCTTGGTCAGTCTTCATTTGTATTCATAGCAATGTGACTTACTTATTTACAGTAAGATGCATTTATTCAATAAATATTAAAGACTTTAGGTTGATATCTTATTTTATTTGTTTAGGGTTTTTTTGGGGGTGTGGGTTTTTTGTTTGGTTGGGGTCTTTTTTCAGTTCTGGTTTTTTTTTTTTTCCTCCCTGAAGTGAAGGGGAGCGTAGTTTTAAAATGCCATGGGGAAGAAAAGATCTTAATATGAAGCCTTAATATGAAGTCCTTTGTGACTGTGGGAAGACTTAGATTCTAGGTAACAGACTATCCTTTGGAATAGTTTTCAATTTATAGTGTTTGATTAGAAGTTTTTGGATAAAGATGAAGTATAATAATCATATTTGAACAAAATAAATAGGCTGCCTCATGAGGTTATTTGGAGATTATTACTGCCACTTCCAAATGAACATATATTTCTCTCATTGTAACTTAAGAAGTGTTTGTGTTGTCACATAGCAGTGGAATTTTGATAGACTATTTGTTTATTTTTTCCCCAAAAATCCTGTAAGAAAGGTTTTCTTCCTGAGATTACAATATGGTTATAATTTTGAGATCCAGAATTATAGTGACAGTGCTGTTATAAAGGTTGTGTGATAAAATGGTGGAAGAGATCTGAAAGAAAACATGAATTCCCAGAAATATTATACATTACAATACTATGAAATAAAACTGAAGTTAAAGTAGAAAGGTCAAAAAAACCCCAAGAATTGTAACTTAATACACATTATAAATTCCATTATATAATACTTGATCAGTGTTGTGCCTGTGCCTGTTTATAGGGTGAAAATTGAGGAACTTGGAGATACTAGAATGACAAGAAACACATAAAGGAACCACAGCAAAGGGGAAATTCCAAGAGCTTAATAACACTACTGGAAAAATGCCAAAGATGTATTTAAAAACCTCCTATCTACAGGCAGGAGAAATTATTCCAAGGAGCCTTAGGTAGCAATGTATGTATTGGATCATATTTAACTATGTGATTTTCTTGTGGGTAAATGTTTTCATGAGCTCTATTCTAATGTTTTACAAGTAAAGTAAATGTATGAGGGCAGTATAATTTATTTTCTAATGAGGGATCAAGTAGTTTATTTCTATTGTACATGTTATTACAGTGACTGTAACATGCTGTGAGAGAGCAGAATGATGAGCAGTCACATCTTGCTAACACATCTTAGATGATAAACACATGGAGACTATGGAGATATTCCATGTAAGGACATACAGGAAAAATTATTTCACAAATGTAATTAGCATAAATTATTTTTTAAAAGCTTTGGGTTTTTTTGTTTTGTTTTTCTTTAATAGTCTCCTCCTCTGCCCCTTAATAGCCATGACCTTGGCAGCCTGAGTCTTCAAGATCAGCTACAATTACGATGGGTGGATGAAGCCTTAAAGGTTGTTAGTTTAGTTTGGAGAAGTACCAAGAAGTTTGGATACTAATCTTGTATTTATCCAAACTAATCCTTGGAGGTCTCTCCTTCCTCTTCCACATCTTTCCTCCTTCTCCCCACAAGACTGTCTATGTCTTTTTTCAGGCTTTGTGCTTGCACTGACACTGTCCTTTCACACTCGTCTAGGAAATTTCACATCTGGTATTGCTTTATGCTTCCTGTTATTTTAAAATCACATACAGTGGGATCTCCTCGAGTCAGGGATTTCTCATGAATGCTTAGCTTCTTGCCCTAGTGAAGTCTCAAGTCTGGTGAGATTTGAAATGATGAAAAGTGAGAATTGTCAGGGCCATTAACTGAATTTGATAAAAAAAAATCTGTTCAATTTAGGGTCAAAAAAAGGGTTGATGAGACCTCCAGTCTGATCCCCTGTGTAAGCAACAGATTTTTAGCTCCTGATTGCTACATTGAATCCAATAATTTGAGTTGGACTGAAGTATATTTTACAGCAAACAGTCCTATCTTCTCCTAATACAGCATGAGGTACTTCCCTTATTCTCAATAATAACTACTCATTCTTTTCTTTTTATTTTTTGTCTTTTTCCTTCTTCAGGCTCTAAAATATTCATCCTTAGCCCTTCTTTACCAGATTACAGATTCTTTAGAAGCCTAGAGAAGCCTAGTCTTTCTCCCTGGACTTCTTTTTTCTTTTTTTTCTTTTTTTTTTTTTTTTTTTTGTGATCTATCCAAAGTTATTTAAGTCTCTCATGCTTGAGGTTTTTTTCTCTAGACATTGAATAATTTTTATCTGATCCCTTCTAAATTTTTCAGTAATCTTTTGAAAATGCAAACTGTAGCAACAAAAATAAAACTGCCTCTCTAATCCTGCTCAATATTGTCCCTTTACATATCAACACATCAGGCTGTCTCTTTCCACTATTGCATTAAACTGGAGGTTCATATTGAATTACTTGTCTATGGTACATGATTGTCAGTGCTTTGTGAGGACACTTTATGATACTCCAGAAATGGAACCCAAACATGATGAAGTCTTATGACGGAAATTTTCTTTATTCCCTAACAACAGTAAATTCATAAACTTGAATGCAAATAAGAGGCAAACACTCAAATGAAAGGGTCAGAAGCCAATCAATTTTTAGAAGGAAGTTGTGAGACTCAAAAGAGTTGTGAGGACAAAAGAGAAAAGCAAGATTTTCTTCTCACATGGAAAATGTGTATGCCCATCTTTACCAGGACATAAACTATGTACCAAACTGGAATGACTACCTTTAACTGTTCTAATGTCTCACCTAATTGCGGCTCCTTTTTCCAGCAAAATCATAACTGTAATACATCTGTAATATATCACATCTGCATTTGGCTGTACATGATTTGAACTGGTTCAGCCATCAAGTGATACAGATCACTTCCCATGACTGCCTGTCTTCATTATTTACCAGTGTGCCAATCTTTGTGTCATCCTATAAATTTTAGCAGCTCTGATTTTATCTTTGCTTTTCAGAGAATTGATAAATATTGAAGGGTGTCAAGCCTAATATGAACCCCTACTGCAACTCAGAAGCAGTCTCAGTTGACTAGGATTCCTCACTGCCTGCTACTTACCAAAATATCAGCCTATTCTAAACCTACCTTTTTTGATTTAGCTTGGTGAAATTGTACTGTGTAAAGTTGCTTTGCTACGAAGTAAGCAGTAGGAGATGTGCTCAGATAATGTCTAGATAGGCTTAGTGTTCGGGAAAGTGAGAGGCTAATTGTGTGGCTGAAAACATGTGGAAAACATCATGGGCTGGATTTTCTGATGGATCTGTCCTGGTCTGAGACAGCACTCATAGGCTAGTCCCAAACAGGCTCACATAACCTCATATATAGTACCTACCTTCAGCCTATGCAGAGTAGAAGAAACTGCTGTTCCAGCACGCACAGCTGACCTAGGACAGAACAGATGTTCTGCATTTCAGTAGTAAGGATAACATTGTGGAAAACCAAGTGTTCTCACAGCATCTCATCTAAACAAGTCATACTAAATGCAATTTTCTTCTCTTCTTTCAGGAGAATTGTCTAAAACAATTGCCCAACAAAAGGGAGAAACTCAAAATTCTAGGACTGAATTCTTTTTTAATTACGTGCCCAAGGATTCCAGGTAAAGCTGATATATCAGGTAACAAATATCACTACATTATGTAAAAGCTTATTCCTGAAAATTCTTGAGAGAGAAAAAAATCATTAAAAGGAGGGCATGCCAATAACCAAATTGTCTCTTTCAAAATATCTGATGTTTTTAATGCTGTTGAGAATTTATAGATTTGCTATTATGTTAACTTTTATTTTAAAAGGATCACTGTATTGATCCAAAATAATCATATTAAATGTTCATATAAGCCCTATGAAAATGACATTGGCTATTAGAAAAAAAATGGTGGTCTACACAGCAAGGTTTTGAGGAAAATGCAGACTAACTATTTCAGCTGGGGATATGGTAGCCACAAATGATTTGGACTTTGGCCAGATTATTATAGTTAATAGCCCTTCTTTTGTGAAAATTGCCATGGGATTTTTAATGACAAGCCAGTCAGGAGGAGCTGAATTTTACACCTCTTCCAGCTTGATGAAAGTGGCAAAAGGTTTTATTTACTCTTACTGAAGGAGTTTGTAAAAATGTGACTCACCGACACCTCTAAAATATATTTTTGAAAAAATAAAAAACAAACCATCTGTTTTTCTCTATTAACTCATAAAAATGTATATATTTATTTAATATCTTTATTTAAAATCTATTTTGGCAATTACCTTGTTTAATACTAAACTTATATACTTGTTTTACAAAATAATCACACAAATGTTCAACTTTTTGTAAAAGATTTTTTCTAATGTGTGCAAATATTTTATTTGCAGTGCTATTTAGATAAGCAGAAGTTAAATTCACATGCTTCATATTCATAAGTGAAATGAAAATTAAATTCATATGACCTTATGAGCTCATGTGATGGATTAATAGATTTGGAATGAATATGAAGTTGTTGTAGATAACAAGTTATCCTTGTGACTATAGAACTGCTCTCCTGCACTAGGGAATAAAGCTCTTCTTTTATCCCTGAAATACTCCAAGCAACATCAGTTTTCTCAGTTGCTGTAAAAGGGATCCATAGTTAGTCCTTTATATTTCATTTCCATTTTCTCATCTTTGTAGATCATCCATAGACTTCCTTCAGGCTATGAATATGGTAGGAAATAAAGTGTTATTCCCACTCCCTTCTTTTTAGTTTCTCTGTTTTGCAGAATCCTTTGGTTTAGGGAAAAGTTTTGGTCTCATGCATGTTCCCTGCCACTTGAAGCCACTACCTTCTGTTCTTTTCTGTGTAGTTTCTCTGCCTACCTCTTCTGGGTTGTTCCACTTCCCTAGGTGAGGAGCAAAAGTGGAAAAAGCAGAGGTTTCCTCTCAGTTGTAAGACAGGATGCACTCTGTGCACTAAGGAGAGAGATTTTCAACCACAGCTACACAAGGCCATCTTTAGAGCTTCAGGTGCCCCAAGCAAGACTAGGTAATCATGCCCTGGGATGAGGTCAAAGTTGGTTTAACAGAGGGTTTCAGTACCAAAAATGAAAGCTTTTGTATCTCAGTTCAGAGGAAAGACAACCATTAGAAGTACATCTCAGTGTCACATTGTTAGGCAGAGATGTTATTAACATCACTGATGTACATGTGTAGTAAGCCAGAGGCACAAAAATGCTTCTGTCTGGTTAAAATGTACACACCTGGGCAATGCCAGTGGACATTTTACACTTAAAGGGACGGAAGAGACTTTCTGTGGTAGACAAATGAGCTCAAAGAATACTTGCCCCGATCAGTGCCCCTTCCACTTTGGTATCCCATGTGGACACTTGTTTAGAGTTCCCCTAAGGCTGACCCTGCAGCTAGACTGTGTACAGAACAAGATTGCCTACTGTATGAGAAGGAGGAGCAGAGGGTTCAGGCCCCTAATCAGCAATGACATTTCTGTTTCCTGACACTGCAGAACAAGGAACAAGGGGTCATTCCACGTAGGAAACTCAAATGCAAACCTGCCAATTAAGGGAAACCTATAGTTAGAAGGAATGTCACAAGCAAAGAGATAGAAACACACAAGAAGAACAAAGACATTTTTAAAGATAAGTGAAGAAAATAATCACAAACCAATGCTCTAGGGAATTAAAAACAAACAAACAAACCAAAACATACAAGCAAAAAACAAACCTCCACCAAATCCAAAGTTTCTCTGCATTCCTTGACAAAATAGTTTTAAAATATATCAAATATCCACGAAGAAAGTATGAAAATTAAGCTGCTGGGTTTGTTAGATTGAACAAACCAGAGATCAGATATTGCAGATGCTATAACATGTAAAATTCTGTAATAAAGGGTGGACAACACAGGACATAAGTTATCCCTATAAGACTAGTTAAACAACATGAAACGCTTTAAATCTGACCCTTAAAATTAATTCAAATTGTGAAAAATTCCAGAAAAAGTTATAAACATATTAAAGTACACACCTGAAGAATGTAAAAATACCTCAAAGGGATAAAACTTGCTTTTTTATTTATTTAATCTGCTAATCTCCTACCCTGTCCTTCTCCCTTCCTGGACTATTTCAATATAGTGGTACAAGTTCTTTCCTATTATGAATTTAATCAAAATTAGGAGAAACACTCGGTCAATTCCATTATCCTAATTATTCTTAATGCTTGATAATGGAACAAAGACTGTGTAAAATACAGCTTGATGTAAAAAGTAGTTTCCACTCACCTGCTGTGGAAATAACTACAAAGTTGATTTTATGCCTCAATGTTCACATTTCTATTTAAATTTTAGTAATGTAATTTTCAAATTTAAAAAATCTCAAATTTTTTTGCTTTAAAGACATTTTTATACTTGTTTCTTTCAAAAAATAATGACCTATTTAAAATTGAAAATCATCAGATTTACAGTGGTTTAATGCTAAAAAGCACCTCCATTTATATGAGATACATACTTGAAGGATTCAGTGGAATTGACTGAGAATAGAGAATGTAAATTTTTAAGAATTTGAAATCCAATATTGATAGATTTCAATGTTTAAGTTTTGCAATCCTGTTCTATGACTTGCATTCAGAGATGGTTTTAACATCATCTTAGTTTTAGCATCATCCACTGGTGTCAGAACATAGTCCTGCAAGAACAGAAGTAATGTATTACTTGAGTTTTCTTTTTCCCAGTGGGAAGCCTCCATGAATGAGGCTAGATATCAATGCCAGCAGAAGATCCAACACTAGACTGAGGATCTATGCCAGTATTATAATAAAACTTCCAAAGACTAAAGAGAAGAGAAATAGTCTTTAACCAAGAATAGACAAGAGTTGTAATCAATTCCTCCAATTTATTTCTTGCAGCTCTGTATAATGACAGTCTTCTCCTGGGGAATTTTCTGGACTGTATACAAAGATACTGAAGGAATGATAACTGTTGCAGTTGATCATTTGAGTCTCTTTCCTTTCTGTGAGAAAACAACAGATGACATGACCTATTTTAACAAGACATGGTCAAATATTTAAACCAAAATCGAGTGTATAAGTTTTGGGCTCTTTGTCTGAGCCCAGTCAAGTTTATAATTCAAGTATTTTACTTAGTAATAACCACCTATATCTCAAGAAAATAATGCCACATTTCTACTATCGTACATGAGTGGCATCAATTTCTGTTGCTAGAGGAGATGCAGATGCCTCAGCTAAGCAGAATCCTACAATAAAAAATCAAGAATATATTTCTTTTATCATTCATAGCTCATTTAAGGTGTTACAATGTTTACTTCAGTATTACCAAGAAGCATTCAGGCAGATCAGCTGGAAAGATGCCCAGCTGTTGTACTCCTGACAGCAGAGTTTCTGAGAAATTGTTGCCCCTTCTTTCTACTTAGAGAATGTATTGATAGTGGCAGTACAAAGGCTAAAGATCTAAGTCAATTACATTTTCTTAAGATTTCTATGCATTGTTAGGGAAATAACGAAGTTTTTCATATTTGTATTGTACTGATTGTATGTCCTGCTTTTTGTGTAAACTTTCTTTCTGATTAATGACTATGTAAAACTTTATTCATGTAAGTAAAAAGATAGAGAAAATCCATTGTTTTACTTTTAAAGTGAAGAATTTAATAAAAAAAGAAAACATTTTGCATCTCCTATTACAGAATAAACATGACATTTATTAGTATTACAGAAAAAAGCTGGATTTTTTAAAAAGGAAAAATTCAGTAGTGCTTTTAACATGGCAATACTTGAAGCATCTCTGTATTGCCAATGTTACACGAACAACTCTAGATGAGTGAAAAAATAAAAATGGAATATTTTTAATTTAAGTTTAAGTCTGGTACCATTCAGGTTGGTATTAATTTCTTAAAGAAGTTAAAGTGGAAAAGACTAATGAGAGAGGAAATAATTTCATTGAAAGACAATAAATCATAAAATGTTCTGTTTCTTTGCTTGTCCATCAGGTGAAATAACTCACACCTCTAGGGTCCTTTTCAAATAAATGTGTGTCTCAAGGAGCTACTGCACACCAATACTGGAGAGAATGTATGGAAAAGGAGCATGGTAGACCTTGTAAACCAGCAACAAGCTTGTCCCAGGCAAAATATTTGTGAGTCAGGGAACTGTATTCAATTTATTGCCAATAATAGCAAATTTTGATCACTAACTTGGGTATTGGGGAATGCAGGAATACAAACAATGCGTCAAATTCTTACGTTCTCCCCTTCTCCAGAGTTAATTGCCCTCGTATTCTCCAAGGGTTGCATACAGTCGATGAAAACCCCTCTGGTGAGGCAGCGAGGCGAGGAAGGGAGGCTGAGGCAGGGCAGTCTGTCAGGGGTGTATGCGCTCATCCCTCGTCCCACCCCTGCGCACCTCTGCTGAGGGCACCGTGGGCTCCTTCAAAGCTCTGGCACGCACCAAGGCGCTCATTTCCGCGCCAAAGCTGCTGGGAATCCTTCCTGGCCCCCAGGCTCGTCCCAGTCCATCGCCCCGCAGCCTCCAGCTGCCCAGCCCTGTAAGGGCGCGGCCGCTGTGGGTGAGCAGCAAAGGGTGTCAGCACCCATTCTGGGGTGCAGCAGTACGCACCACTGTGCCCTGTAATTCTGCTGATTTTCGCAATATGCTCCACAGAATCGGTCTGAACGCTGTGCTTTAACAAGAACTTTCTAAACATAAATCCTCATTACTTTTGCAGGAGGTTTTAAACAAAATACATAATGACTTCTGCACCCTCTGCTCTCATGGGAAGCTCAGTTGACATCTACAGTGCTGGTTTACGATTATATTATGCCTCATAATGAAACTGGAGGGTATTTTGTCTTATCTCTAAAACCTTCTTTGGCTTAGAGAAGTCTGGGTTTCATCTTAAATTTACAAGCACCCCAAAGAAAAAGAAGCTAAAAATATCATTCGTATCAAGCAATTTTATTTACACATACATTTATTATTGATACATATATTTATAGAACTGAGAGTAGACTAGGAAACATACAATACGTTTTCAAAAAAAGGACATATGGTGTACTTGTCTCTAAGTTTACACTTGCAGTTAAAAGTCTTGTACAGTTAAAAATATTGTATATTCTGAATTTTAATCAATTTATATGTATATGAACTGCTTTTCCTATATTTTAGACTAAGTGTAATCATATGATTTTTGGAAGCCATTTATATTTTTTTTTTTGCATGTAATTAACACATCACATAATGGTGGACTATATTCAAGTAGCTGAATTCTTCCTGATACATGTTATGGATCTTGTTCCAGTGTTTTGCTACTTGACAGACCTGTAAGTTATCCAGAGAGAGAGAACAGGTTGAAATTTTCTATGTTGTATGTCTCTTGAGCTTGCAAAAATGTTCTAGGAGAACATGGCTATATCTTTACTGCAGCAGCCAGGTGCTGTGGGTCACTTCTGGAGACAGGAAGGGTGGGCTGGAGCTTTGTTTCAACCTCTTACAAACACTCTGAAGGTTATTTCTGCTTTGCACTGCCTTGCCCAAACAGATTGAGATTCTGCAAAGAGGAGACAATCAAAGATACCAGGTCTTGTAGAGAAGCAAAGTTATTGTACATGCACTGTTTTCTCTGTCCTTTCTGCTCCTAAGATGGACATATCACTTCCACCCACCTGCAGAAGTACAAACTCCCCATACATCTCCGAGGTATGAACCTGGAAATTTAAATGAGTGAACAGCAAAAAGGTCAAGCCTCTCAGGCTTTAAGCTGAAAGGAAAAGATTGCAATCCCTGATCTAGGCTTTTTTACTGCTCAACTTTTGGAGAAAGCAAACTGAATGATGCTTAAGAATCAAAAGGAAATGAGTCCTGAATTTTCCCCCTAAAGACAAAAAAGTAAATAAGAATACCATGTTAAGGAATTAAAAAAAAAAAAAAATCTTGCAAATAATAAAAGGCAATGTTGGTTTTTTTTTTCTGATATAATTTTCTAATTCTGTTTCAATGAATTCTGCTTTTAGTAAGTAAATTTTTTTGGTTTAGTAATGGAGTCAAGACATTTGTATGTTAATTAGTTATTATTTAATTTTAACTCTTTGGTAAGGTGAAGAAAAATAAAAGAAAAAATTACGACATGAATTAAAGCTCAGTGAAACCACAGAAACTACTCCGGCTTTACATTGCTTTAGTAAGAGAAGTAGATGTTCCTTCTCTTCTTTGTACAAATTGTTTTAAATTAAATGAAGTTTATCAGTTAAACTGTAATGAATAAATTAAACTACAACTTTTCATCACATCACTCACATCAAAGAATTTTCCCTAAATAGCTGCTTCCATAAAGGTGAAGACATATTTCTAAAATCAGTAAATGAAAACTTATACAATATGTTGACATTTGCTAAGAGTTTTAACTACTATTTTAATTCAATATCTCAATAACAAAAAGTTCCTGGGCTCTCCTACTTGCTTCCAGAATGGCCTAGAGGATTTGCATTCCATTTTCAATCTTGTCTGTTTCTTTACAGCTACTCTTTTCTTTATTATATCTGCTCTGATATAACTGCTTCTGGAAATTTTCCAGTCTGCTCAAATTCATCTTATATCTTATAGAAACAATGAGATTGATCTACTTTGTCTAAGAAGAATATCTAACCGATTTTTTTTCTTCTATGTCCAGTATGTTAAGTACATATGGATTCACTGAGTTAGTATTTTTGGTTACCTCTTGAAAAACACACTTTTATTCAGTCATCCATGAAATGTGGTGACTAGGCTGAATGACAAGTTTACTTTGTAAACTCTGTCCAAGTTATGTTTAGCAAATGAATGAAAACCAACTAAAAGATGATAATTCAAGTATTTTTTTATTTTTTTTTAACAGAACTAAAAACAGACAAACAAAGCCCAAACATGCAAACATTAAAAAAAAAAAATCCTTTCTGATGCTCACTGAATTTTTGCATAGAATCTTCTATTTCTTCTTCCATAAACAACACATATTTTTTTTTTATGGAGATTCTACTTTTAGTATTTTTAAGAAATGTGAGACAGGTTTACAGCTTTTTTTTAATTATTTAAACTCTTATTTTTCATATCCCTTTACACTTTATGAGATTGAAAACCTGCATTTTAGTCTCAGAGCTATGAAACTGGCTCAGCATACTGCATGCAACGCAAATAACTGGAAATCAAGTGGTGAGAGCAGGAGACACATTAATTATTCATAGAACTAAATGTATTGAAGAGCCCACATTACAGCTTACAAAGGGGTATCTGTGAGTCCAGTGAGGGGAGGAGTAACTGCCTTTAAATCCAGTTAAAGTGCACCTGACACACAAGAGGATGCTTCTCAAAGTTACTGTGAGAATTTTCAATAAAAGCTAGGGTTTTTAAAGAGGTTTCTGGTTCCCAAATCCCAGTGAAAGTCAGTGAGATACGGGTATTTAATTCTCTTCTTCAAATCATAGCTGAAAAGTGGAAAGATCCAACCTACATTATATTTTGAATTTCTGCCAATCTACAAAGAATTTTATAACATTTACTATTGTATCTACATGTGTTCTGCCTCACCTCCTGTGAAACTATGGGCAAATCCAAGTCATTAGGGCAAAGTATTAATATATTTAATGAGAATGGACACAAAGAATGGGTCTTCCAATGTAAAATGAACCGTTTTTATCATCTTATTGGGAAAACCCAGGATAAGCTTATATTTGTGAATGGCAATTTTTATTTGAATTTTCCTTCTGAATTTGTAAATATTCATCTATAGTTCTCATTCTTTTTTTTCCCAGTTTTCACTTCATTAAACGATAAAAGACTGCTGTCATGAGGTCTTCAGTAATGTTTAGAGGCAAGAGATCTGTGGGCCACATGTTTCTCTAAATAAAAGGAAATGTGAATAGGTTTCATTGCAACAGTATTTCACAGATAAACACTAATGATTTTTACACTTTTGTTGCTAAGAATCTTCTAGAGGGGGTTATTTGATAATTTCTGCACACTTTAGTACAAAGTATCTTGTTACAGAAAACAGTACTGGTTTGTCTAAAATTTCTACTTTCCTGAAAGTGTCTAAAAATGAATACTATATTCTTAGTATCAGTCTATACCCCAAGGTGCATTATTAGCTATTGCTTGCAGGGATGTTGCTGCTGCTTCGATAGGCAAAGCCTTTTCAATATGCATTAATACAAATGTATAGCAGAATGACAAAGTTAGTTGGTACTCCATATGGATTCACCAAACATGTCTAACCTTAGAGAGATTATAAACATCCAGTGCTGCTGTATTTGGTGTGTCTTCTTTTTCTGAATTAGCAGAAGATCTCATAATCATAGAAAAATATTAGGAAAAATAGCCGTATTTTCTTCTTTCTTTTACTTTTCGTTTTATTTTTCCCCTATTTTTGTCAGAGGAGTGTTTAAAAATCTAGAAATTACAAAAAATCTTGCAGCTGATTCATTTATGATTTTTTTTCAGATGCAAGTAGAGACTTGCTGCTGCAGGGAAAAATTTTGTAGTTTAAATCAAAATTGGAGTGATTTATTAATTTATTAACCACAACAGTAACTAGGCATCAATCAACTATGTATTGGAGTCAATACTGGTACAATAATGAATAAACTGTGTCACTTAGATACTTGGAAAAAGTTAATAAAGGGAATGACCTGGAAATTTTGAGACACACTTCTATAACTAATCCCAAGAACTTGTAATTGTGGATGAACACATGCATGCATGCACACACACACAGAAACATGCACCCACTGCTGTAGGTTTTGGAGGGTGCAGATCCCTTTCATCTCAACATGAGGGACCCCACCTGCAAAAGCCTGCTTGTGCAAGAGCCCCATCCTGTGCTTCAGCTTTGTGCTGTCATTCCTCACCCCAGAGGTGACAGCCTCCAGGAAGAAACCTCCGTTCACTCAGAGTACAGGCCCCCAGGGTGTACCTATGGAGCTGTGAGTGAGCTGCACATGGTTGCTGGAGGCAGCCATGGCAGAGGGCATGGGACCACTTGCGGCAGGCTTTTGCCTTCTGCTCTCACCTCCACTACCTCTCTCCACTGTCACAAATTTTCAGACTTAGTTTATGCTTCCTTTCAGGTTGAGTCCATCCTTCCCAATATCATTCAGAGCTGACTTGGGGGTCTTGTTCAGTGGCAAGTTGAATCTGAGTCAGCTGTGCCCTGGCAGCCAGGAGGGCAAACAGTGCCCTGGGGTGCATCAGGCACAGCATCACCAGCCAGGCAAGGGAGGGGATTGTTCTGCTCTGCTCTGAGCTGGGGCGGCCTCACCTTGAATCTTGTGTGCAGTGTTGGGCACCGCAACGTAATAAGGATGCCAAGCTATTAGAGAGTGTCCAAAGGAGGGCCAAGATGGTGAAAGGCCTTGAGAGAAAGCCATATGAGGAGCAGCTGAGGTCACTTGGTCTGTTCAGCCTGGAGGAAACTGAATGGAAACCTCAGCACAGAGTACAGCTTCATTGTGGGGGGAAGAGGAGGGACAGACACTGATCTCTTCTGTATGGTGACCAGTGACAGCATCCAATAGCCTGAAGCTGTGTCAGGGGAGGTTTAGGTTAGATATCATAAAAAGTTTCTTCATCTAAAGGATGATTGGGCTGGAACAGGGAATTGGTTACAGCACCAAGCCTGACAGAGTTAAAGAAGATTTTGGACGATGCTCTCAGGCACACGGTGTGATTCCTGAGGTGGTCCTGTGCAGGGCCAGAAGTTGGACTTTGAGGTTTCATTGCGGGTCCCTTCCATCTCAAGATATTTTATGGTTCTGTGATCTCTGACTATTGCTTCATCTGGCTGATGTTCATGATTCTCTTTAATACAATCTATCAGTTTTGGGCAGATAGACCCTAGACTGTTTTGCACATTCAAGCCATGTGGATACCACGTACATGCTCATCTTTATGTTAACAAGTATTGATAACCAGACTGTTTGCCAAAGGTAGCCCATATAAGGGCCATTCAAGCAGATCACTGCATACAACCCATATTTTTAATGTCCATAATGAATAATAGTTTTCCTGGTTTGTACTTTAACCATTGCCTCAAATATCCCTGTTATGTTAATCTTGTATACAAGAATCTGGACATGGTAATAATCTTGAGCAACATTAGAACATGTGTTAATGCAATGACTTTAAGCTTTACATTTGACACTAATGAACAATGTAGAGTATATTTTTTCTTTTATGAGATGCTTTAAACAGAAATTCTCCATTTTCAAAATTGTGATACTATCATATCATATGTGTGCATCACTCCTTTCATCATAGATCAGAACTCCTGCGTAAAGATGACTCTACAGAACCTCACACCTATTTGCATGCTGCTTTGATGAAGAGAGAAGTGGTAATTTGGTACATTCATGAATGGATAAAAGTAAAATAGCATTGTATTAAAGCAGTGGATGCAAAATTCCATGTGTCCTCAATCACCCTCTGCTTCTCAGTGTTCAGTACATGAGGAAAGGAGGTTAATATTCACAGTCTGTGAGGTCATGGAATGCTAGGGTTTGAAGTCTGGTTTAGCTATTTTTTACTTCTCAGTTTTCTGTACAGTATATCAATTTCTGTATCTAGATGTATCTAAGATATCTGGACATATATCTAGGTTATTTGGTAACTCTTTAAAAAATACTAAGTATTAATAAAACCTATCTTCCTTTTTAAATATGCTGACAATCACTTTTGATTTACCCACTCCTTTATTTATGCCCAATACTTCTTGCCTCTATCTTTAGTTATGTGTCAAGTTTGTGAAAAAAATTTGTCAGTGTCAGGTCTCCATTACTGAAAAAACATGCACATTACTTTCTTTTTTTTAATATTAGGGGTTTAGCTTTTTCCCCTTTTTTTCTCCTTTTTAAATTTTTCTAAAAGAGTACATAAGGCATTATGTCTATTGTTGTATTAATAATGAACATGACTTTTTCTTCCTAGTTTTAAAAAGACACTGAAAACAAAAACAGATGCAAAATGCTTTTAAAACTTACAGATTTAGTATGTCTAATCTGGAATGCTAACAGAGAAATTTAGTACTTACATTAACTCAGTAAAATTATTCAATTTTTTAAACCAAGGAAAAGGAGATTAAACATCAAACAAGGGAAAACTTTACTGACCTAAAGCCAATGAGCAGGCAGTGGGCTTGGTAGAAAAGAACCTACAGTGCTATTCTATCATGTCTTTATGAGAAAAAGGTCATGCAAATTCTGGTGCTGGAAAAATGAAGGAGATAAATTCTAAAATAAGGAAATTATGATAAATATATTCTTTTGCATTTGCATTAAACATTCCAGTTGATTGGTATTAGCATTAGGTTAAAATATTTATGGCACTTGTTCTGGATAAATCACATCAATATAATTTATTATTTAAGAAGAAGTGGGAATAATCTGCTTCAGTGCAGATAATATTGTTATTCATGCTGTCCTGATGAATACCAGCTTTAAACAAGTGGAAAAATGTTAAGTCTTTGTACACTCTTGATTTAGAAAACTGTAACAATATTATGATTTTAAATATCTTTTAATTTAGAAGAGGACACTCAAATAAGAGAGGGATTAAAATGTGTAAAAAAGAAGGAAGATGAATATGCCCTAAAGCTATCAGCAGAGTATGGTCTGTACCGATCTACCTCTGTATTGGCACTAGGGTCATCAATCAGGTTAGCTGTCAGTGGATTTTGTGGCCCTTAAATTTTTTAGGATATCATGGTTTGTTCCTGGCAAATGCATTTTCAAAACATAGTATTAATGATGATAAGAAACTTGTTTTTAACCTTTATGTAATATAGATTATATTCTATTAGTGGAACATATATACTACCATGATAATTCAAACAAAGGAAAAACCTCCCACGGATTTAGAGATAGAAATTGACTAAGATAAAGGTATACAAAACTTTTGAATTTATGAAACTTTTTTTGTATTGGAAATAGTTTTATAATATTTATAATTATAACATTATATTATTATTTGCTTAGCATCAATCTGTATGAGTATACAAAGAGGATTCAGACCCTAGCTTACCAACTGAAGTTCATCAAATGAAGGTAGCATATTTCAGACATATAACACTGCCTATTGCCAAGCAAAATTTCACATTTTCTTTTAAATATTACTTTACTCCTGGGCAATTATCAGCGAGAGAGTTTATAAAAGAAATTTTCACCACACCCTGGTCTGCATACACAGGAGGCATGGGTGCTGTTTGTAACATGTGAACTGTAAAAAGAGAGATGGAGGAAGTAATCAGACCTAATAAAGCTATTTGAGATAAATTCATGTGGTAAGAAAGAGTACGGAAAACATTTGAACTTGAAAATTTGGAAAAGATGATACAAAATCACACAGTAATTCAGGCGATGAGTGGAACACGCAGTACATTTTTTCGTGGTAGAGACAGAAAAGAAAACCATCAAGATGGCAAAAAAAGTAACAAAACTTGGCATCAGCAGGCTTCAAACCCTGTGGGAGGAGCATTTTGCAGTTGATGGTCTTAATGTGGTCAGGAAAGGGATCAAAAATTCTCAGGAAAAAAAAAGAAGAAAATAGTACCTTGAGATTTCAATAATAGCAGATGAGAAATTGTAGTATAGTTTAGGGGTTGAAGAGGGTAAAACTCAACAGGAGCTATGTAAAACAAGGACTGGAAAAAAGTTAGGGACAGCCAAAATATCTTGGAATCATGGACAGAGAATCCAGAAAAGCCTAGATCAGTGATGACATTAGGGAGAAAAAAAATGAAGAAAACTTGTGATGGAGAAAGAGCAGGGAAAATTTTTCAGGGGATATTTTTCAAAGCCTTTTCCAACTTCATAGTTTCTAAAGCTTGCTGAAATTCCAGTAGTTTTTGTCCACTTTGTTTTTCTATAGTCTTTATATGACAGTCTCCATATATTTCCCATTGCAATGAACATCGAGATTGGGTCTATGAAGATTTGTATTGACCTCATTTTGTCATCAGCTTGACATTATAATTTCATCTCCAGAGAAACATTGAAACACTTTTCATCATGATTTGATATTGTAAATGTGGTGACCATAAATAGTAATAAAAATTCCTTGCAATTGCATTTTGACATCATAATGTAATCTCCATAGTCTTCACTTGACATTATGATGAGATTGTGGCAATGCGAACTTTGTATGAATGAAGCTGGGCCCATGGAATGAAAAATTCAAAGTACAGTTTTGTGCATAGAGAGCAAATAGTTATAAATACATATATATTTTATCATAATTAAATTTTTTGTTAAAAATTAGAACACATTCTCTATCCATCTGAGGAATGGAGATCTGGAACATTCTGTTAAGTGAAGAGATTGGAAAACTAATCACTTTTCAGATAAAACTTTTTAAATTTATGCAAATAAAAATATAGCATGTTTAGTACCATAGCAGAGACTTGGAATCTGTGATAGGAAAGTCCTTCATGGTTCCATTGTCTTCTGAGGCATGTACTTCTGCCTTAGTTCTTGAGTAGAGTAGGAATAGGGGCCAAACATAATATGTTTATAAAATAATTTTCTATTTAGAAGTCAATGAATTCTTAATTTTAACCCCATGCATATGTCTTACAACATGGATCACATGTTTATCTGCTTTGGTGTAAAAAAAAAGGGCATCCCTTGGACTAAGAAGTCTGGTGTGGGCCTATTTGAGTCTCAAAAACTTTAGGTTCAGAGTTGTTAAGTATAGTGACAGACTGATTTTAACAGTGACTTTCATCCTCCTAAATTAGTCATTACTCTAATACGAACTGGAATGACATTTTTTAAAAGTCAAAGCATTGCTGATTTTTTTGTGGAACCTAAATTGATGACCTCCTGGTAAAATACATCTATCTTATTATTAGATCTTTGAGACACTATATCACTTGTAACCTTTACTTAAAGCATTTTCTTGCAGATATCCTTCTGATTTTTGTATTGCAGGCTACAACAAATATTTAAAAATAAGTAAAAGGTACTATCCTCGGATTATAACTATGGTACTAGACGGACTGACACCTTGCAGTTTTGAGTTTTTCTTTTTTATTGATAAAACTGAATGTCTCCATTAGAGTTTAGCTTATGGAACTTGAATAAGGCAGAGATAAAACTTCTTGTGTTTCACAAGCTGCATTTTTTAATGTTTATTTCTCTTGTCTGTCTTTCTTTTATCTTGGGAAGGACTAGAAAATATAAGTGTAAAATTATTTAAAGTGTGGTCAAATGCATGAAGCATATGCTTAGAATTGCGCAGGTTGAAAGTTTACTCCTGGCTCCAGTCTTAAACTGCTAGTGCACTTTACCTCTCTGAGGCATTTAAAAGATATAATGTGCACATAATAGGCTTAGAACCTTTCAAAGATGAGCTAGAATAGAATAATCTTACCATAGAATCATAGACTATTAAAAGGTTGGAATGGACCTCCAAGATTGTCTAGTTCTGGACCTGCTGCCACGAACAGGGACACCTTCCACTGGCCCCGATTGCTCAAGGCCTTAGCCAACCTTTCCTCGACTACTGCTGGGGCTGAGGCNGTTTTACTTTCAAACTAGCACAGTATTCCATTTTCAGATGAGGTAAACCTAATTGCCCACAGATTCTGTATATATACGGAGCTAAATAATAAAATAACTTTTCCTAAATGACATCATATTTTTNCCACCAGCGCAGTAAAGAATTTCTTCCTGATATATAACCCAAATCTGCCCTCCTTCCATTAATCCTTATCCCATCGCAACATTTCCTGATGAAATATATAAAAATGTATGCATTTTAAAAAGTATTATATGTATTAAAATATTTTAGAAGGTAGTTTATTCACNAAATAATTGTATTTTTTTCATGAGACTGTGATAGTTTTATGTTAAATTGTAATATCCTGAGGTTCAAATCAGAAGGTAGAAAAAAGCATAAAGATATTGTGAGTAGACACTTATGTGGAGAGCAACTATAAATTTCCTGGGAAATTTTTCTAATTATTTTTATGAAATTCAGAAAATTAGCTGACATATTTACTGCTATATATTTTCATCTTCACTTCCTTTTGTGAATGAGAAACATAACACAAGATAGCACCAGTGCAAGCATACTATGAGAACTTGTTTTTCACTAGGGAATGTTTAAGTTGTTTTCAATATTAACTGATTAAGCCTGTATTTGAAAATAAATATATTTAAATAGTAAATAAAGGATTATTAGAATTTGATGACATGAACAGTTTTAATATGAAATAAACATAAACACTATGAAATAATAAATAAAAATAAATACAAAATAAAATTAAATAATGAACAGCTGAACTATTGTAATAAACTTTTGTTTTCACTTTGAATGTATCGTCAGTCTTTTTTTTTCTTTTTACTGTTGAAGTAGACAATCACGATACCATTTTTGTTATTGTTTTGAGCTACTTTTTATTAATTCTGAAGATTTGTAAATGTGAACTATTGACTAAAATAACTTCTAGCATTGACTTTAATGCTTAAAAGAAATTCTGTTTAATAGTAATACAATTGCATACATTATTTACAGCATATTCTGAAAGAGCAGTAAAGAGTTTGGGTTTTTAATATGAGAGAACTTGTCTCCTGAAAAAGAAAGAAATTCTTCAGAAGAACAGTTGTAGGCCTTAAGATATTACCTGAGTATGCCTCATTTCTTCAAGTAGAGTGTAGAGTCTATCCAGACGATTCATAGTTACTAGGCTGATGAGTTCTCTCAAAAGTAATCTGTGCTTTTCCCTAATCCATTTACAGGGGTACAGCTTCTTCACTAGTGGCCTGAGAGGTAGTCTGCCAAAAGGAAAGCATTTGTAAATGGCCATTAATTCCAAAATGCTTATCTCCAGTGGACAGAGATTTTTTCTGCAGTCTTTTGGGAAAAGGGATTGAAGTCTGCTGGACTGAACATTTCTGCCTCAGGAATCCCCATTGCACTGATACTGGGTTGAATTCTTCTCATTATTACTTCACAATTGAGATGCGGGCCCAGAAGAGTCCTTGCCAAGATAAATATTTACTTTTAACAAAAGTACTAGTGGCTAGAAATTCTATCTGCCACTTCCATCTAGACTGTAGACCTCACAGATAATGGGGGATGTGGTTAGCAACTTGAGCCTCGCAGAAGGGGGAAATTTTATAGGCAAGTAGTGTATCAGCTCTGGAGTAGTATTTCTTCTCATGTTATGCAGTGTGCTGACCTGGCTTCAAAGACCACAGATATTTCCACCAAGAGAAACTAAACTTGTCACCTTTTTAGTTTGGAAAATCCTGTAGAATATCTACAACATTAACATATGAAGTTTCTTTTACATGACTTTCACATAAGATGATGATAGTTGATAAGGTACACCATGATCACAGAGTCCAGACGATAATACAATTTTTTTGTAAGTATTTAACACTAGTGTGCTGGGGGAAACAATTTTTTTTAAACAGGTTTCCATTTTCTGTTTGTTATTTTAAATTCAAAAAAATCTTTTAATAGACACTGAGAATCAGTTTACAAGTGTGATGATGAAAATATTTTGCCTGTAAATGTTCACATACAGTAAATGTAGTCAGATCTCAATTTTCTGAATTTTTAGAGTAATACTTTAATAACTAACATAGTTTATGTTTCTTGCAGTGCTTGGACTGCCTTAATTCAGTACATAACTAGGGCAATTGATGTGAATCCCAACATCTGGCAATCAGTGATTTAATGAGTTACTTTTTAAAGAAATGTCTGTCGGCCGGAGGGGTCTAAAATGCAATTAGACACATTAGCACTTTCTCAGTCATTTGGGGGTATTTTTCATGAGAAAATGAAAGTGGTTGGTGCGAGCTGTAACTTGTTTGCATTTTTGGAAGACAAAAGCTCACAATGCATTCACATTTCAGCTTTATAAGAAGGAATTTGTTAGAATGATGTAATGTAATACATTTGTTGCAATTTCTGAGAATTTGTTTGTAAAATGTAAGGATTTAGTCACAAATGATAGTATACAGTTATAGGCTTCTTTGGCCAAATTTTGTTTTATGCTCCAATTCAGCAAAAAATGATGCTGATGAATTATTTAAACTAGAAGTCACCAATCCAAATTCAAAGAAATTCCTGAGAAACCCTTGTAACCAGTAATTCAACTTGGAAAGGATTCAGTTGTTTTTACTTTTTGAGTTCTTTTTTAAATTAATATTGTTTCCTCACACACATTTTATTTGATTTGTAAACTACTTATCAATTTCAATCTCAAAGTACATAAGTAAAATTCCAAGAATTTTAAGTTAAATACTACACAGAAAAAAAATTAACCCTGATATTTGTGTCCACTCTCTAAATCTCCTGAAGATTTTGTAGTGGGAGTAAAAAGTAATTTCTTGTTTTACTGGAGGTTTTTCTGATACAAATTTCAAAAAATTTACACTCATCCTGTGGCTTTTGAGAACACCTCACTCCTCTAGAAAATTAACTTTTGTGATTAGGAACAAAATGAATACAAAAGTAAGTTCAAAGATGTACATTTATACATTGCTATATGCATTTCATGCATATTGTAATTTTATTTATATATATATGTGCACAAGACAAATATGGTCAAGGCTATGATTTTATAAATAAAGATGGGAAAAGAAAAAAAATCCTGAAAACTATACTGAATATTTGCATAATGTTACAATATAAATAATCTGCTTGCAATTATTCAATTGAGAGGTAAAACTATTGTCCTTAGTAATTAAGTAACCTGTGTTACAGAGGAGTTTATCACAGCATTTAAAATAAACTCAGTTGTGTGAATAAAGTGGTAACTTAAGCAGACTCTAAGTGTTTTTTTTTTTTTAAGTTGGGTTTTTGACTTGTTAGGACAGGTTCTAATTGAAACACTGAACTTCATGTGCTTTTCGCCAACAGCCTATGAATATAATTTCTGCTGATTTAAGAATCTGATGTCAGGGCAGTAAGTATGCAATTAGCTTTAGTTTAAGTGATAGCAACATGCTGTAAATAAGAATCTTAATTGTGTTTGCAAGATTAAAATTCAGTTTCATTGTTTTTTTCCCTCGCTTCTTTGGTGGCTTTGTGGTATATTCGCATTGCTACCTCTAAATGAATGTCAACTTGTTTTACCTCGACTGCAGCCAATCGATACTTCATTAGGCTGAATTGTCTTGTGCCCATGCAACCTTGAAGCTGTGGCTTAATTACCACCCATATTATGCAGTGGCTCAGAGTGCTGTGCTCAGCTGTGTCAGTTTCGAACAAAAGCCATGCTGTTGCCTGTATTTAGGAAAAATGGACTTTTAAACTAAAGAACTATAATATTTTCTAAGTTAACAATTCATGATGATAACCTTTTTTATAAAGTGTATGTCAGTTTTCAGTAAGTTTACATTTGAATAGGTTTCTGCATATTGCAAAACTTCAAAAGACGAGTACCTTTGCTTTTCATGTTCAACCCATCTTTGATTTAAGATAATTTTAAATTAATGGCAAAGTAACATTCATCTGAAAGAGAAGACAGGAGAAAGTGCAGTCAAATGGCAATCATGACAAATGACATCTCTTGTCTGAGAGTCATTTTTCCTCACTAGACTGATTTGTCATCCCCACTTTTGACATTTTTCATCCTGCTATGAAATCACATTGACAGAATAAGATATTTCTACACTTAACAGTGGGACATAGAAGATGGTTCTCTGCCTTCATTTATTTTTTGTATTACATTTAAGTGTTTGTAAAATTTGTAAACAACTGAAGTCTGATGACAAATTTAATTTGCTTTATAAAATATAAAGTTCACACTGCCCTATAATCCTAAAGTAAATGTTGCTATTTCATTTGTGTCAGGTCATTATACAACATAGAGAAAAAACAAATCTCCATGAAGAAAATTTTCACTTGGGAGTATTGCCTTGAAATGAGTGAGGATTATCATATCCAGAAACAATGAGGACAAACTACCTAACTTTAATGCATTGTGCCCATTGCCCTGGGCATATCAAAGACCTGTGGCTAGCATTTGCAATTTCTTACTTCAGCACTAAAAACATAAGACTTTTCCATTGCTGAACATCTTATGTCCATGCAGATTGGTATAATTTGCTTTTTTAGCTTTTTCCTCCAGATCGTACAAATTATACAGAGGCATCAGCATTTTCTCTTGAGTTATAACAAAGGAAAGACTACAGTCCTAAAAGGTAATCCTCAGAGATCACATGAATGCAACTGAATAGGTAGTGACTTGTATACATGGCACAGAGAGTAATTCTTCTTTTTGTTTGTTTTGTTTTTTTTGTTTTGTTTTGGGGTTTTTTTGGCTGTTTTCTGTTTTTATCAAATGCCTCATGGTTATTCTTGTCTAGACCAAAACACTTATATCTGTATACATATCTGGGCCTAGTACCTTACCGATGGTGAGGCATGCTAAGCACAAAAGAGGAATATTATTGCTTTACATAAGCCATGCTTGAGTGCTCAGAGGATGATATCCCCCTTTAAAGCTCTTTTACAAAATTCAGTGAAGGAAATTAAAAATAAAACACATTCTGAGGAGTTTTTTTTTTATTTGTCTGATTTTTGTGTTCAATGAACTAGATCTTTGGCTAGATATCACTGTTAGCACAGTGTCTTTCAATGTTCTCATCAGACAATCAACTACTAATAACCTCTAACACTGTTTCTAATTATCAGCATGTTGAGAATTTTCACACCCTTTATAACATGTAAATGTTACTCGTTATACATGCCTTTTGTGTTCAGATCAGGCCTATAAAACATGCCAGAATTTGTAACAACAGTGTGAGCCTGCAACTTCATGCCAATATTAACGTACATTTTGTTGTATATTTCCGTGTACTGTTTTCTATTATAGCCATGTACAAACAAACAACTTTCAATTAATTAACAAATCTTGTGTAATGCATCAGATACTTTTAATTATTATTTTCCTGCTTGAATGAAAAGAGGTGGCCACCCTTGGAATTCATATTTCATAGACTTCATGTGTCTCTGTTCTTATTCTTTACCCACATTTATCTCCTAATAGATTTCAGGCAGGGTTCAAATCATCATTTTGTGAGAATGAAGATGACAAGTCAGCAGAATCAGTGCCTTTCTACCTATTATGTGTAAAGAAACAAAACCCACAACCCTGCATATGAGGTGCCTATCTGTGAAAGTTTCCACTTTATCAGACAAAAAAATGGAACTGTTTGCATACAAAGGGAGTTCATGACTAATCAAAAGGGGACACAGTTCATTTCTGCCATTAGAACATTCTTAAAGCTGCAAACTGTTTATCTGCCTTCTGTTGAAAGTTCTTATTCAAGTTCACAGTTCTACACGAGAATGTGGGCATAATCAATAAGCAGGACCATAATGGCTTAACTCCAGCCAGCAACTATGCACAACATAGCCACTCATTCACTCCTCACCCAGAGGATCAGGGAGAAAATCAGAAGAGTAAAAATGATTTAACTCATGGGTGGACATAAAGATACTTTAATTGGTACAACAAAAGCCCCCAACACAAGCAAAAACCCTGAAGAATTCATTCGTCTCTTCCCATGGGTAGGTAGGTGCCCAGCTATCTCTAGGAAGGCAGGGCTCCCACATACCTAACAGTAACTTGATAAGTCATTCACCATCACTCTGAATGCCTCTCTTTCCTTCTTCTTCCCTATGTTTTCTTTGCTGAGCATGACACCATATGGTGTGGGATATCCCTCTGTTTACTTGGGGTCAGCTGTCCCAGCTGCGTCCTCACCCAGCTCCTTGTGTACCTCAAACCTGTGTGTTGGTGGGGTGAGAAACACAGAAGGCTTTGATGCTGTGTAAGCACTGCTCAGCTGTAGTGAAAACATCCCTGAATTACCAACATGGTTGATGCACAGCACAAGTCTGAAATAAAGCCCCGTACTGGCTGCCATGAATGACATGAATTCTATCCATTTGGGAAATTGCCCTTTGTGCTTAGTGCTTCATAAAGTTGTTCCTCCTTTAAATTCTTCTGCCACTTCTTCTGTTCTAATGAATGTATGTGGGGTAGAAAGACATTGTGATGCGTATGGCTTATTCCATCAAATCTAAAGCAGGTGTATTTGTATTTCTATAATGAATTCCATCTGTTCATAAAAATATTTTGAGTAACTTTCTTAATATCAAAATGTTTATTATTATTTACTCACACGATTTCAGGAAATGAGTGTCCAACATAACCACACGCCTGTATAACATTATACAGCCACAAGTAATCAGGAACTCAGCATGAAATTCACTCTTCAGTCATGTTTTGTGATGATCTCCTTATTCTTACACAGTTTCCTCTGGTGACAAAGTAACTTAAACTGGTAGAACTTTTCCCCAATATACCCTAGCTATATTGATAGCAACTGCCATTCATTAGTATATTAAAGGGAAGAAAACTTATACTGTAGTATGAAAAAATGTCCCCCAGTGAAATTTTATGTACAACTCAGCCTTAATCTAAGTTCAGTCCAGTAGGAACTATGAACTTTTTTCTTATTTTAATGGTCCAGTAATTGAAGACATCAAAGTATCTGCTTCTGTTCACTAGAATATTAAACCACATAGGGACAATATAACATTGAAGACCAAAAATGAGGTTTTAGGGGCATGTTTTACCAATAATATGAAGGCGGTTTTTGTTTTTTTTTTTTTTTTTAAATTGAGTTGCATTATATCTTCAAAATCAGTTTATGTAAAGCTAAAGTTATAGTGATCAATATTAACCTAGAAAACAGAACATTTTACAAGGATAAAATAATGAAAGGCTCTGGATTTATGTGTTTTTCTTGACAGAGGACAGAGATTAGTTTTGGGCTTTGATTACTAAAACATGGGCAGTAAATGTTGTCTCTGTTGATTTTGTGTTATTCATATGTGTATACGGGCTGCAACAGACAATTAGGGCAGAAAAGGGGAAACTAAACTGGAGATGATCACTAAGATTGAATGATATGGGGCAAAATTCAGTTACTGCCTGATTGTTCAATGGGTAAAAGAATGCAGCAAAAATCTTATAAAAAAAATTACCAGTAACTTCCATTGTTTTCCCCCATTTCTTTCCTTGCCAACAGAAGAGTTATTTCATTTCACTTTTACTGATCATCTTCATCATCACAGATGAGAGTGAATTCCATGGACTACAATTCACCAGGAATGTGCATCACTCTCATGAACATCAGACATGCCCTCATGTGATCCCTGGTATGTAAAAGTAGGACAGCGAGGAGTAGGTAAGATATTTCCTTATGTATACAGTCATGATAAGAGAGATACGAAATACATTATCTCAGGAAAATGTCTGCAATTTAAAATAATTAGGGATGGGGAAAGAATCTTGGTATGTTGTTGGAGTAGGAGAAAATGTTTTTGAGGGAATAAATAAAGCATTAAATTTACTTCATTTCTGAAAAAAAAATAACAGGGAAAGGATGCCATAATAGTTTAAAAACACTTGAAGGTGTATTTATAAACTATAATCTAGAGTAAATGCATAAGAAGTAGCAAATATCTGTAAACTGAAGTAAAACAACCAAGAATTAGAAATATGTGAAGTTTATTTAAAAATATTACTGTAGGAAAACTGAAGTTGTAATTTAACCTAGGTTGTTGATCTCAAATACATTTTGGGGGAAAACTGAAAGTTCATCATATATCTCATATCAGACTAGATAATTTTAATGGTTCTTTCTGAGTTTAAGCTATATGAATATACTAATCCAACTATCCAAATTAATTTCTTTAAAACACACACACAAGGCTACATTGGCAATGATAAATTGAACTCACACCCAAATATATTGAAATATGTTCCTGAAGGTCTCCCTTTAAATTCCTCCCACTAAAAAACCAAAACATAATAAAAAAACAGTCATCTACTCTCAAGCTGATTTCCAGATATAAAACAAGACATATAAATTTTCAGTATAAATTATTTTCATTGTGTAACTGGCTGTAAACTACTGAAACAGACAGTAGTCAGGAGTAAGCAGTTGAGGCAACATAATAGGGTTATTTCATCACTCCTGTTAGGATGTTCTTTACTATTGCAAAAGAAGAATGTTCAAAAAGTTGTTAAAATATTAGAATTATTTGGTGTACTTAAGAAACAGAAAAGCTTCATTCAGAGTGTAGGCTGGCTATACTACACCTTTAGACAAAACATTGAGTAGATCTGAACAAAATGTCAATATGTAATTTTTGAGTGAATGTATGTAAATTTCTACCTTTGAAAGCAAAAATGAGTTTGTCATATAAAACTAATTTTAAAATACTTAAATAAAATATTTTCAAACATACTTTAAATTATAATGATTTTGATAATTTTTCTATACTACTCGTAGCTTAAAGAGGCAGTTTATTCACTAATATTAAAACTGAGTTTGTTTTCTTTGAAAAATGTAGCAATGAAGTGACTAGAAATTTTTATTATATTTAATAATTTATAGCATTGCAGTTAGAGAAAGGCCTACAAGGCTGGATATAATAAAAACTCTCATTGTTTCATACCACTTAAGGCCAGAAGGTTCCATAGATCATCTAATTTGACCTCTTGTGTATCACCTGAGATAAATTCCCAGTGAATCCTGACTCAGTCATATACAAACTGTGCACAAAACTACTTTCATTTTTAGGGGGGTTAACTGAGTAGCTTTAATCTAATTACACAATTATTTCCAACTCAATACATTTCTTTGTTTATCTCTAGAACTTCTGATTCCATGGAGGCTGGATGTTTACTCACTGTGAAACTGGTTCTTTATGCATGCAGTGTTACATTTTAAGAAAACTAGAATAGGGTGTTTGCAGTGCTGGGTGAGGATGTAAAGCCAAAGTGGATTCTCATTTTAAGCCCTATTCAAACTAGTTTTGATCATATACAGTACTTAATTTTTCTTGAGCAGTAGAGATAATGAAATCGCAATGCCTGCTTCCATGATTTATTATGACAGCAAGGGTAGGTATTTCAGCAAGTTTGCAACCTCTGGATGGACTGTAGACCCTCCTTCCTTTTGGGGTTTTCTCAGTACACTGAGCCTATATTTGAACCTTAGCATCTTTATCAAGCTTCATCCATTGCCAAGAAAGTTTTCCAGACCAATTTTGCACCCACTCATTTTTTGGCATCTTGGCCTTCAGTTGGTGTTAAGCTCCTAAAAAGCTACAAAAAAAATATATATATTTTTTAAACAGAATTACCTTTGTGTTTAGATGAATAACAAGGTAGCATTTGATACTAAAGAAAGATACTAAATTATGAAGAAACTTAGGGGAAACTGTTTGTCAGAATAGTTTTGTGCATTGCAAACCTTTTTTAGTGTAGCAGAACAAAACTACATTTCTCCTGTTTTGTCTGGGTTTGTCATAGGTGATAACGAGTTTGCTACTTGTGTGCTTACTGGTATAAATATTATTGATACCTTTTCACATATTCTCCTAAGATTATGGTGGAGAAATTACAGTGATATGAACACGGCTGTTGTCAGAAATAGCCCATCTTCATCTTTTGAAAAATTTTTCTTTTTAAGGATGTGGTCTTTGAATTTTTGTAGTGGGAGCACTTGTGTGTTATGGAACTTGCTGGGTCTGATTATGTGGTGTTTATAATCTGTCATTTTCTTTCCTGCTCTTCCATGGCCTATTTTGATGTCTCCACTATTAAAAAAAAAGCTCTAAAACCAGTTTTAATGAATTGCAAATAGACTTGTCTCTTAAGGTCTTTATAAAGTTAACTGTGAACTCATATTTAATTGATGTGCAACTAAGTCTGTACAGAGACAGCAGTGTGTACAGACCAATTGGCTTTCCTAATAGTGTATTTCATGATCAATATTTTTTTTCCTTGTTTTTCAGCTAGACCTGAGTGACTGCAAATCTGGTAGACTATACTTTAAAACTAGAGAGTAAGGCTGGTAGGCAGTACTCAACACACTAATTTTAGAGTAATCACATGTAAGGAAGGAATATGTCAATATTGTGATGACTTTCAAAAAGAGTATTAGATGTATTAGATTAGGATGAGTATTAGATGTATTAGATGTATTATTCAGCTTACCACATGATGTTAGAGTCAAGAAAGTAAAGAAACCATCATTTAGGAGTAAATTCAACTTTTGGTTTAAGCAGCTGGATTCAAGTGACTTATTTAGACAAGGGTGTTATTAGACACTTTGAGTGGTTTAGTGTATTGAAAACCATAGGGAATACAACACCATATAAAATATGATATTTATGCAGTCAGTAGATTTTTCTGCAAAAAGTATGGAAATAAATAAATGGTTTAGCATATCACGCAGCACAATGTGACACTGATTCTGAATTGGAGTGTTGGACTAGAGGAACTGCCTTAAAGAAATAAAGAAAAGATGTAGAAAATCACAAATATTATTCTGATTCTCATTCACTGATAGTAAGGAGCAATTTCAATCTCAGTTTATGCATGTGGACATGTTCACATAGGCATGTTGACAATATTTACTGTAGACTTTCAACTTGGATGTCTATGCTATGGAGTCTTCTAAAGTTCTATACAACGTTGATAGAGAGACCCCTCTATTCTATTTTTGTACTCTTCAGATCACTTTCTGAAGAGTCTTTCTTTTCCATTGACTGTACAGAAAACTTAGATGCCTGAATTAGGTAAAAAGACTACCTACACCTAGAAAAGCTAGAGTTTTTATTGCTGTTATTATAATTTCATCAAAGATGTAAATGATCAGTTGTATAGATTCTCAGATAGGAGGACACAGGTGATGCTTAAACATGTTGATCTTTGAAATAATTTTATGGTATTCACAAGTAAGAAAGTAGGAATTCTTTATTTAAATTAGATAAGCTTGGCTTTTTTATGAAGTTTAATTTTTTAATATACTACCAACAAATTAAATTTTATGTAATGTTTTATACAAAATTTTAAGATTGTTTAAATCTAGGAAATGCTACTGGTGACTGCAAAGAACTCCAAAGAAACTTAATTCTAATGTGTTATTACCTTCAGTTGTAGAAAATCAATGGTCTAACCAAATCTGCAAGCAATAATTCAAGGCATAAAGTATTTTGCTCTGATGACATTCTTATTACTTTAGTGTCACCTTGAGAGCTGACACTCAAATTAGAAATCTATGCAACAGCATCAACATCTAAAAAATAATAACACACATAAAAATTAGTTTCTTGGTCTAGATTTCTAGTGTAATGTACCACAAGCATACAGTGTTTAACTTCCATATTTCTTGTTTCTGAGGTTCTTACAAAATTTGAAGGGTAGTAGACATCCTTTAGCATTCAAGTCTTTTTGCCTGGGTAACTGAAGTGAAATGTTTCCTTAAAGTTTTTTTCTTAAACTTTCTTATGAAAAAAGGTGCTTTCTATCCATTGGTTTGGAGACTTAATTCAAATAAGGTCGAATGTACCCCAAGAGAAAAAGGAATTGAAGCCCTTATGATGACTAATCTAAAGCATGTGCTGACCCACACTTTAGATTAAGTGGGCTAAATTCTGTACTGCTTTAAAGAACGTTTGTGCAAGTATCTCTATTGCTAGTTTTCAGGTAGCTAGATGCTGCACAGGAGTGTATAGATCTGTAAGTGCCTCAGTAGTAACTTCCAATTCTCATTCTGCCATAAGTGATGACTTGATGCTTGGTCCCTGTGCACGAGCTAAACAGGCTTGCCTGCCTGGCTTGGAAATGCTGCTGGCAACTGTCTTGGGCCCACTTGCAAGTCATTGCATAATGCAGGGACAGAGATAGTGTTTTCCCTCTGTGGGCTGCACCTTATAAAATACAATAAACAATGTATTTCCTCATAAAAGTTATTTCCATTAGCTGAAGTATTTGAGGTCTACAATCTGACCTTTATGGTTATAGCTCACTCAAGAATCACATAGGAAAATCTGAATAAGTTGAGTATCCAGGTAAAGTTTGTGCAATAACTTGACACTAAAAAATGTACATACATGTACACTTGCTATTGTTCTAGTGCTGTTCTAATGTTGATTTTTAACAGTCCTACTTGTTAACAGCTGTCTGTTTAAGGATTTGGCATTGTATAATTTGGGACTGAAGATGATAGAGCCACTTGTGAGAGATGTTGCTCATGTGTGTGTTTAAGTGGAGAACTGTGCCTCTGTAAGCTTCAAAAGGTCAGAACTTGATTTAATAAACTTTTCTTCCCAGAAAACAAGCTTTCTTCTTGAATGTGTAGCATTGTTAGAAAGCCACATGTCTGGAGACATTGCTAATAGGCTTGTGAGACCTTTTGCTCTACCCAATGCTGCCTTGAATAGTCATACCGGATGCAGTCTGAATAAGCCAAAATCCTTAAAATGTTATTTCCTGATCTGTATGCTTTAGATCACTTCTGCATTCTGCAGTACCCTTTAAGAAGGTGCAAAGCTGGGATTTCCATATGGTCCAAGTGTCTCTATGCTTCACTCTGGCATATAATTTCATCATTTGTCTAGTAGCGCCCTTGTTGTTTGTCACTAATAATACCTAACAATCTCCCTTCCTTTTCTTGCTCCCTACCCACCAGTGATGTATTTATACTGCTATAAATGCTTTTAACCCCTCTGTATAATTCCTGCTTTTGCCACATAGCTGTTTTTCAATCTGTGGTGGCTACATGACAACACAAAACATCCTACTCATAGTGCTCCGTATGTTTTCTTAGGTCATGATGCCTCTGAGACAAGGTGATTTTTATCCTCTGGAAAATATTATCCTCGAGCCCTTGGATGACTTTATTTTCTGATATGAGGCTTGCCTTTGATAATCTCTGATAAGATACCTATCTTCTTGCCCATTGGACTCTGGCCACCCTCAGCTTCTATAGCTTCACAGGCACTGGAGATGAGAAATAATTGCTGGAGTGGTAACCACAGGCAGAAAAGAGTACTCCATGCATCATTTACCTACTATGAGTCTTAATTTTGCCAATTTAATGCCTAATTATTCACAGGCATGTGCCATTAGCAATGGATAACCTGCTTCCTGCCTGCTCTAGAATGCTTCAGAATATGATCATGGATGCTTAGACCAGTTACATTGTCTATATAAATAACAGCCACATATTCAGGATTCCTAGATTTTCTTTTTCAATGAACTCAAAAATAATCTTTTCCTTCTGAAGTAAGGTATATGGATGGATATTGCCTACAGATGTGGTGAGACCATCAGCACTTCTACTTTTATAACTTTCATTTAGATCTAGCAAACTAGTGTTCAAAATTTTGTAAAGACTTCTGCCGCTTTATCTGTGGAATGTGTAACATGCAAATGCTGTGCCTTGCTGCAACCTTTGCTCAGTCAAAGGTGAGACTTTTTTATAAAAAAAAAGAGAGCCCTGTTCAAAACCCAGTCTAGGAAGCTATTCCAGGATATCTTCACGACGCTTAATGATGGGTTTGGATTTCAGGAGAGAAATGCTTGTTAATATAGCCCTTTACTAAAGTATTAATCATATCAAAATAATAACATTATGATCACCACACTAATGCCTTCCGTACTTTTCTCTTGCTTGTGCTCGTGTTGCTCCAGACTGGTGACCAAGAAAATGGCAATTGAACTATCAGAGAAACTTCAGAGGAGGGGACTGGAAAATTGGGCAAGAAGAGAATAGAAAGCTGTGTTTCTACTATGAAGTTAGGTCCTAGTGGGCATGTCCTTATGTTTCACATTCTGCTCGTTCAAAGTCTTCCCTCAAACAAATAGGGATATATGAGATGCCAATTATTTTGACATGTATTACTAGGGGCTAAAATACATCTATCCCCTATTAGGTTAGCCTGGAGTGCAATAAAACCTAGTCTGGACCTCAGATTCCTGTTTCAGCATGCTCATTGATTTGCAGATGACTGGAAAGTTTGAAGAAGTGCTGAAAAAACCCACCTCAGCTTGACCCATGTTGAACTGATGCTTTTAAGTACTCATGAAGATCCTACATCCTTGATATGGAGCATGGAGATGGAACTGGAGTTAAAGAATGGCATCACATATCAAACTGTCCATAGTCTCAGTGTTCAATAACACTTCCAAGATACTTGCATGATTATGAACAGAAGAGGAACTCTAAACATATTGGAGGACTCTCTTGCACATGATGAAATAGGTAGATACTTTCCCAGGACGAAACCTGGTGCAAGGCATCTTTTTGAATGCCACATTTAAGACTAAGGGTGTGTGAAAAACAGGCCTGCCCAGATGTGAGCTGGGAGAAGACGACTTACAACTGACAGAGCCACAGATTTCACGACTTTTGTGTGTATATATCAGTAAACTAGATCTGGACTTTGATAGTGATCTTGCAATGAGATGATTTCTGATGATAGTCTCCAAATTTATTTGCTTATTTGGTTGATTCAGGCATGCGTTCAAGTGCCAGAAAACTGTATCTACTGAGAGAGAGAATAATTCATTAAGTTATGTAAAATATTACCCAAAAATCTGAGCAAAATGTAGCCACTTTGGCATTCTCACAGCTACCATACAATTTTAATAAAGATAGTCCTGATGCTATATTGGAACTCCTGTGAGCCCCATTGAATTCAGTTATCACTTTTGCATCGTGTTAACATGAGGAATTTAAGTCAGAGGAGAGAAATAATTATTTTTAGGGGTTATAAGCTAGCTTTTCTTGGATAAATTTTCCTTGGGTAACTACCTTGACTAAATTTCAAAGTCTGGTTTCAAAATGAGGTATATTAGAGTTTAAAAATATACCTCATATGTTAGGAACTGTTAACACACATAAGATATTGTCTACTTCTCTATATAATAGAATTAAACCACTGAATAATTATTGAATAACTTAGATTGTATTAAGGAAATCCTATTTCATTAAGGGTAGCTCATACTATGTATCACTTTGCTGAATAAAAGACAAACCAGGGAATAGTCATTGTTACAAAGAGATCATCTTACAAAGAGAATAGAATGAAAGAGTGATGCTCTTTCTGAGAGAAATTAAGATGGAACTTTTCTCAGGAGAATACTAGTAAAATATAAACAAGATAATGAAAATAAAACTACAAATAGAACTTTTCATAGGCTAAATGATCTGAATTATTAATCTCTATGAGGAATTCTGCAGCATAAAATGACAAGAACAAAAATGTGTTGTTCAAATGATATGCTGGAGAGATTTCACACCACCAAATCGGACTGCAAAAGGATGGGAGAATGATTAAAGTAATCTAGACGTAACTGAAAGGTGTAAAGTCAATATCTCTATTAACTAAATGTTTTGCTAGTATACAAAAATTCAGATATAAAACATGAAGCTAGAATTTCCATATTTTAAGCAGAATTGATTTTGGTTTGGACGTGTGAAGAGAAAAAGAAAATATGACCAATTAAGTGTTGGCTAGTATATAATCAACATGTATAATTTCTTTCAGAATGTAAATATCAGGAGACTGGAGGAAAGGCAATAATGTGGGATAGAATTATGCAAAGTTTGGAATTGTTTGGCAACAGCTTGTGCAAATCAAAACATTTTTGAAAATAATTAGTACAGGTTTGTGCCTCTTCCCTATGTGAAATCCTAAGCACTTCCATGAGATGCTGGATCTCTGGTTTTTTAAATAGAAATGGAAATTTGACTGAAAAGCCTTCATAAACTTTCCAAGTAGTTCTGTAAGATCTCTTGAACCGATCTGTATTGAACTGGCATGAGTAATCATTCAAGCCATCAAATCACTTGACTTGTATCATTGCCCTGTGGGGCCAAAGACTAAAACACATGAAAACTATCTAGAGGGGAACTTGATCTGCAAAAGAGCTGGAGAAAAAAAAGGTATGCATCCTGTTTAAAATTTTTTGCAGTCCAGCTGTGATGATTCAGGCTAATGAAAAATTTATCTGTCATTATGGCTATGTGGCCATACTTCCAACCCTAAGAGTTGGACAGGTTGATAGTGAAACTGATGCCTTGGGAAAGCTGATCTGGAACAGAGAATGGATAGAGCTAAAGTAGGTATTTATTGAATGTTCATGTACAATGAACATTAAACACTAGAACATTAAACACATAGAAATAGATTATTTCTATGGAAGCTCAGTACAGAAAAAATCAGGATTCTTCATAAGATACAATATCTATCTATGCATGCATGTATCTATGCACCCGTATATCAATTGGAGGTTGGACTAGATCATCCTTTAAGTTGCCTTCCAACCCAAACTCTTCAATGATTCCATGATTTTATGATATTAGGGTATTTAATGGCTAACTCCAGCTACTGAAAGAAAATATATCTTCAAGGAGGGCATTCAATGAAGTAGGTTAAAGATGGGATTTAAGAGAGAATTAGTAATTCTCTGAGTAAAAAGCGGTTACATATGTCAGTATTGAAATGGCCTGGACAGTGAGGTCAAATAGTATATGGCAGAGTAGAAGTTTTTAGACCTTGTTTAAAGTCCTTGGGGATCAATTAATCTTCAGATATACTATGTGGTCATGTGGTCATACAAGCAGCGTAATTTACTCCTGCTACAATGAGTATTACATTTTGCTAAGAAAAAAACACAGTCAACAATAAGACAGAGATATCAAGTTTTCAGTACTTTTTCAGAAAATATGCAAATATATGTGTCTGTCAATTGAATATATCTAAGGAATACTAGTGTTTATTACTTCAGTTCATTTAAAATTTTATTTCAGTTTTTGACTAACAAGACGTTGCAGCAAAAAAGCCTGGTAAGTACTGAAAAATTTGGCTGAACATAGATGATGGAAGCAATTCAAAGATAACCTTTATTCAGTGAAGATGAAACACTGAACGGAAAACATCTTTTTCATACTATTGGGGGAAAAATATTATTCCAGTAAGATTTTTTTTTATTCTCACCATCACAAACATGGAGACAGACAATACACAGACCAAGAATTTTTCTCATCTTGTGCTAGACTCTGCAACTTGGCTGTTCCCCCTAGGATCCCTCTGTAGTCAGTGGAGAGAAATAGAAATTTTAGAGGATAACTTGTCTCACATAAATTTTATATATATATATATATATATATAAATTGCTGTAGGGATGAAATGATAATGACCTGAAAGTGTGCATCTCCACTTATGGAAAAAAACAAACATAGATGACTCTATTCTTCTTCAGTTTCTTATAGCTGTACCATGATCATGGCTTCAGCTCCTGAATGTTTAATGATATTTCTGCAGTATAAATACATATCCCAGGAAGGCAGAATCAGGTGCGCTCTGATAATGGTGAGATTTTTCTTCTAATCTTGTCTTGTAAATTGTCTAGTAATTNTTATGCAAAGTTTGGAATTGTTTGGCAACAGCTTGTGCAAATCAAAACATTTTTGAAAATAATTAGTACAGGTTTGTGCCTCTTCCCTATGTGAAATCCTAAGCACTTCCATGAGATGCTGGATCTCTGGTTTTTTAAATAGAAATGGAAATTTGACTGAAAAGCCTTCATAAACTTTCCAAGTAGTTCTGTAAGATCTCTTGAACCGATCTGTATTGAACTGGCATGAGTAATCATTCAAGCCATCAAATCACTTGACTTGTATCATTGCCCTGTGGGGCCAAAGACTAAAACACATGAAAACTATCTAGAGGGGAACTTGATCTGCAAAAGAGCTGGAGAAAAAAAAGGTATGCATCCTGTTTAAAATTTTTTGCAGTCCAGCTGTGATGATTCAGGCTAATGAAAAATTTATCTGTCATTATGGCTATGTGGCCATACTTCCAACCCTAAGAGTTGGACAGGTTGATAGTGAAACTGATGCCTTGGGAAAGCTGATCTGGAACAGAGAATGGATAGAGCTAAAGTAGGTATTTATTGAATGTTCATGTACAATGAACATTAAACACTAGAACATTAAACACATAGAAATAGATTATTTCTATGGAAGCTCAGTACAGAAAAAATCAGGATTCTTCATAAGATACAATATCTATCTATGCATGCATGTATCTATGCACCCGTATATCAATTGGAGGTTGGACTAGATCATCCTTTAAGTTGCCTTCCAACCCAAACTCTTCAATGATTCCATGATTTTATGATATTAGGGTATTTAATGGCTAACTCCAGCTACTGAAAGAAAATATATCTTCAAGGAGGGCATTCAATGAAGTAGGTTAAAGATGGGATTTAAGAGAGAATTAGTAATTCTCTGAGTAAAAAGCGGTTACATATGTCAGTATTGAAATGGCCTGGACAGTGAGGTCAAATAGTATATGGCAGAGTAGAAGTTTTTAGACCTTGTTTAAAGTCCTTGGGGATCAATTAATCTTCAGATATACTATGTGGTCATGTGGTCATACAAGCAGCGTAATTTACTCCTGCTACAATGAGTATTACATTTTGCTAAGAAAAAAACACAGTCAACAATAAGACAGAGATATCAAGTTTTCAGTACTTTTTCAGAAAATATGCAAATATATGTGTCTGTCAATTGAATATATCTAAGGAATACTAGTGTTTATTACTTCAGTTCATTTAAAATTTTATTTCAGTTTTTGTCTAACAAGACGTTGCAGCAAAAAAGCCTGGTAAGTACTGAAAAATTTGGCTGAACATAGATGATGGAAGCAATTCAAAGATAACCTTTATTCAGTGAAGATGAAACACTGAACGGAAAACATCTTTTTCATACTATTGGGGGAAAAATATTATTCCAGTAAGATTTTTTTTTATTCTCACCATCACAAACATGGAGACAGACAATACACAGACCAAGAATTTTTCTCATCTTGTGCTAGACTCTGCAACTTGGCTGTTCCCCCTAGGATCCCTCTGTAGTCAGTGGAGAGAAATAGAAATTTTAGAGGATAACTTGTCTCACANTCTTGTAAATTGTCTAGTAATTTTCTAGTAGAAGTATCTAGTTTTAGATACACGACAATTGGAACACTATTCTTTGAAGTCAGGAATGGAAATTAGTATAGTAGTATGTTTAGTGTACTCACACTATACTTTCTAAAGAGGCTGACTGGAAATGCTGAAGGGCCTGGGTTCTAAATAAAAATATATGGTAATGAATTAAACAACAACAAAAAACCAAACCAAAACAAAACCAGAAAAAACAAAACCAAAACCAAAACTTAATATAAGTTTCAGCTTTCTTGTCTATAGAAGCCTTTATAGATTTAGTGAAACTCCACGAACTTTGAAACAGAGGCTATCAGCATCAATTTTGGATGGCCTTGAGCAGAAGTAATTAATATAAATCAAGAATATACATATGTGTGTGGAAAGATAGAGAGAAAGAAACTCAGGAGATGCAGAAGAGTGAAATGAGTTTGGTAAAGAAATAAAATATTCTGGTTATTTAAATAAATCAAACCAGCTGTACCCTGGGGGAAGGACGTGAGATAGGTAGCAGAAGAACACAATGAATTTGAACATAGACTTATTGAGACACCCCAAGCAGAACCTTGACTTTTGATTAACTTTAGGTATAAAACTTGAATTGGATCTTGGATCTTGGTATTGGGGCTTAATACAAATATTGAGAACCAGTATGAGAGGTGTCAAAAGAAAGGGAAAAGGAGCTTGAACTCTACCCGAAAAATGTACTAGGTATTCCAGGATGGAGAGATATTTTGGAACAGGCAGTTGGGGGTGTTTTCCTATGTGCAGTCACTCTTGAATATTTTGCCAGGTATAATACTGAAAACACATATAAGAATTATTTAAACTGTAAGTTCTTTGAGGTAAACGTTGCTTCTTCTTATCTGTTTGTACCATACCTTGATTAATAGATGTTTATTTTTGTGCATAAATACATAAATAATAGCAGAATTTCCTTACAGAGTTACATATAAATTTAAAAAAAAAAAAAAAAAAGGAATAAAAGTCTGACCTATAAATTGGAAAATTCCAATAAAATTCCAGGCTTTACTACCACCTTACCCCCTCACAGATCCTGAAGGATATAACATACTCCCTTATTTCACTTCACAGTTTCTGCGCAATACAACAAGGCTGTTGTGATAAGATACATATCTCAAAGGTCTGGAGTTTGGGAAGAGATTCAAACTATTCAGATTGTGTTGGTCTGTAAAATTGGTTGGAAATCTCTCGTGAGAACATTGTTCTCATGAGATTTCTGGTATTTTCTTCTGTGAATCAGATCATAAATACTGCAGGAACTTTTTTTTGTTTCAGACATATTTCAGCAGTTCTTTTCTCACAAGATAATTAGGAATATGGAACTGCACATAAATTAATAATAATGAAAATAAAAAGTCAACAAAATATTTGAGAAAGTTTATAAAAATCAGTTTGAAGTATTAGTAAAGACTTAAAGACTTTCTGTTTCTTTCCACTGCTGTTTGTTCATTGACAGCAGTGCATTCTCATTTTTATTCATATTTTACGTGTGTTGCAGTACATCACTAATACTCCATCGATATGTATATGCTATCAATTTATTAAGGTTTTAATTATATAACTTTTCATGTTGGGCTTGTGATCCTCTCTTTATGTCTTTCAGAACAGTTCTTTTCAATAGCTTTTGATCTGCTAGGAGCTTAAGGACTGAGTTGCCACTGACGCTGTTTGCCAGCAGCAAAGGGAACTTGGATATGGCCGGACCATAGAGACTGAAAGGCCATAAGATATTAAGCTCCCACCAATTTCTATTTTCTCTTTCAAAGATTGCTAACCTCATCTCCCCAGGGACTGCAACTGCTGCCAGCCTTTAAACCAAGAGGAGTAATATCAGCCTCTAATTCATAATTACCAGGTCACAATGAGCATTGTTGGTGCTTGCCTTTATTTAATTAGTGAGTATGTGCATTTGTACTGGTGAAAAGTATGACTGGGTGGAAACATAACCTCATTACTTTAAAATTATTTTTCTATTTCTCTTTTTCCTGCATCTTTGTGTTGTTATATCCATAATATACAGCAGATCATTATCAGTAGCATTAATAAGATTCAATGCTGTGCATATTTTTCAACAAAATTTGTATTGCAAAAGAAACAAGGATAGCACCTTGTAGAATTGAAACAGACAATCTGCCTCTGAATTTTTACTTCTTCCCTGTGCCTACTCCCTATTATTAATGTATATTATTACTTCAAGTATGTCAGAAAAAGAGACAAACAGTCAGAGGCAGAAATTTCTCCCTAATTCACTCTGCCTAGCCAGCAAAATGTAACACAAAATTATTCAGGGGAAAAATACAATTTTCTGTCATATCTGCCATACACTGATAACAAAGCTACAGGCTAATATGTTTTGATATTTTTGTCACTCGTTTATCATGTGACCTTTCATGCTATCATTAATACAGCTGAGGGACAGAGCAGATACACTGAAATAAGGGTGTGGAGAAGTCAGATTGCTTCTCTAACAACTAACGGTCAGTCACAGCAATTTATGCTTTTCTTCAGTATAGCACTGACTGAAGAAGAGAAATTGTTATTAAAATTTGATATTACTGTCTAGGCTCTGCCATACAGAATTTGCAACTTTTAGCTATAATGGGAATACTGGGAGGGGGGAGGCTTAATAAATTTCCCTTTGAATTATGATATTAATACAATACAACATGCTTGCTCAGATATTCAAAGGATATACAAGTGAAAAAATCATATTCAGGACACTGCAACGCTGCATATTAGTCAGAGTCCACAATTCTTATATCAAAGAAAAGTATTTTAATAACATGGGTACAATCACCTTATATTGGCTCAATTAAAACAGTTGCATTTTTTCATTTCTGCTTGTTTGTTTGTTTATTTGTTTTCAAAATTCCAGTTACTAATCGTGTTGCATAGTATTCAGCAATATTTTCAGGACATCCAAGAAACTGCAATGTGTCTTTTTTTATGTCTGTGTGTCTTTTATGATAAATGATACCTGGGTTAAATTTGCATTTGGCTTTACACCATTTCTGACAATAGTCTAGATTTTTATGTTGCCTGAGGAGTCTGGTTTGTTAAAATTCCAATATAAAACTAATTTATATTTGACATTAATGAGTTAAGAAATGTTTTATACAGTACATCAGATCTAAGAGAGAACTTTACAGCATTCTAGTAAAGCAAATTACTGCTGAGTAGAACCATTATGTAAAAACCAAAAAATCTTTCCCTAATATAAACTGCTTGTCTTTTCAAAATCCTGTCATTTTTAGTGTTCATATTAAGAAATAACTGAAAATTTAACAGACTTTTTTTTCTCTTTTTCATTCTATAGGGGAATTATAATTTGACTAGTTGGAAGAGATCTCTTTCATCAGTGTGCATGTCTGTGCCAGGTGAGAGTAAACCTTTATCTTCATTGATAAAACAATATTAAAACACTTTACCAATTTAAAACATTAAATCATGTTTTTCTTGAGAATGACTTCTTTGGGTAATGTTTTTAAGTGCACTAGAAAATGACCTTTACATACAAAAAAAAAAAAAAAGTAACGATGAGTTTTAAATAGAAGGATTTTTAAATAGGTACCAGAGAGAGCCTTGTAAATTTGAAATGAATCTTTTTGCATTAGATCTGATTGCAAAGTGAAAGCTTAAATTTTTTATTACAAATGTAAAGACCTGATTTCCAGAAAATATATGCAAATTAATAATTCAATTTGCCAAAATATAAGTTGACTTAAATTTGACTACTTCTGTCAGTAAATTTACATGTTTGCAGAAATGATCCCTAAATATATTCATGAAAACAGAGGATGCATTAGCACTACTTAGAAATATGATTTGATGATTTCATTGCTTAGTATTTTGTAAACAAGCCCATAACATGTACTTTTAAGCACTTCTGGTCCATTTGTAGTGAAACAGACTGCATACTCCATGCATGTAAATGTTTCTTTATAGATATATGCATATATGCATATAAAGTGAATTATGTATAATTTCATAGTGTCAGATTCATGGCTATGGAAGGTAGTGTCAGATAAATAAAAAACCTATTAAAGTCCTGCAAACTTTAGAACGTTCTATAGAATATTTTTATAGGAGGTAAAGGATTTTTACCTTTCGATGTCTCTGTAATAATATTCTTAACAGTGGTCTCACAGTATTATTATCACTTCTAATATTTGATAATTATTAACAGTGATTCCTAAAATAGTTAATAAGAAAGAAGAGATGCAGAAATAGTGCTGGTAATACAAAGATTTAAATATTATGTAAACCCGTCATAAAATAATATTAATGTGGTCAAGGCACCTATAAATATGCTAGTCAAGTGTACAAAAATTGCACTAAAATGCCCATTAAATTAAAAGCATCATTCATGCTATTCATATAGAAAAAAAGTAATTCTTCTCAAATGATAGCCTTAAAAGAGGAATATCACAAAGTGCATTCTTTCGTTAGTGCACACTTTATTACAGTCTGAGCAAGACATTGGTTTAGTGGACTTCCCTTTTACCTCCCTGTCACTAACAACAGTCCTGACCTGGAGATGCAGCCTCTTTCAGGATGAGAAGAAAATGTGTCCATGCATGTTTAGTCTATACCACCCTTGAACAGATTATATATTAAGCTGAATTGTACTGAGTCCTTTTTCTTTTTCTTTTTTTTCTCTCTCTCTTTTTTTTTTTTTTTTTTTTTTTTTGATAGGAGAAAGTAGCTGTAGTGGAGGCTTTGGGGAGGTGTGTTAGAGACTGCTATCAACAAAGGATTCAGCTGGACTGCGAGCCTTCAACCTGTTCAGTGTGATGCTGAAGGGAAAATTTGGAACCTTAATCATGGAATGAAGCAGCCTCCACATTTACGTATTTTATAATCTACATTTTTCTCAGTCCATTCTGTCATATCAAAATAATAAAGGAAAGAAAAATGTAAAAAAGGAGGAAAATGCTATTTTATTAATAGGTTCCCACTGAAGTGCATTTAAAAGAATATGGTTTTTTCTCTCTTACAAACTGGAATCAATATAAAACATTATTGTTTGCTGAAGCACATCTTAATAGCACAAATGGCAAAATTTTGTTCATCTTTCCAACTTTGTTCAAAGTGTATGTGCATGTTTTAAAGTGAAATCACTTACTGCTTTAATATTTGTAGTAAATTGATTGCAAAACTATGAAACATGAATCTTTCACTCCTGGCTTTCCTACTATAGTGTTCAACAAAAACATACAAATGAACAAAAAAGGAAGGAGAAATTTAAGGCTGACATTCATGTTT
>WBMY01005406.1:598079-600579 GCA_013397315.1 Donacobius atricapilla | reverse complement strand
TGCATTTTGTACAAAAGTCTCTGTTTCCTAGTTACTGTTACAGACTGTACCTAATGATGTGGAAATATGACAACATGAACACATGCACTGAAAAATTTCATGACTTTGACTCTTAAATAAGATCATTTCTGGGGAAAATGTTCTGATTTTTAATCTGTGCACATGGTTTTGATATTTAATATGCTGGAACTTAATTTGAAAGATTTAAAGTGGCAACACACTGTTCAAACAGGTCTCTACCAAGGCAAAATGATTATTGATGCCAATTATGACAATTTGGCTCAGTATTTCAATAGTTGGAATATGAGCTACAGTCATTTTATAGATGAAAAAATTATCAGTGATAATTGACTGTGAGTCCTGAACAGGCAGCTTATCCAAGTTCAGTTCAGACAACAAAGGTGCAGAAGAGCCAAAGAGATTTAAGTCCTCAGTTCAATGTGTCATACCCTCCCTGACATCACTTTATTTTTTAACCATCATCCAATGGACCGTATAAGATATATAGGGGTTGATGGCTTTGGCTGCTGAATTTATGAGTAGAATCGCTTGCTGAATTGTCCCATAATTGGGTTCTTAAAATAGATTTTCTAAGTTAAGTGCAGATGTAGTTGTGTATTGTATCCAAGTTCAGAATTTTTTTGTAAAAATAATCCAGACATAGAAATTTATAGGGAAACTTATAATGGCCAGTGATTAATAATGATCATATAGATTAAATGTCATAATTAGGCTGGCAAGAAGACTAAAAGGCCAAAAAGGAAATAGAAATTTATGAAATTTCATTAACACTGGGTTTAAGCCTAGCATTCCAGCACACAAGCTGTTTATATTTAGAAATATTGCAGGGTTAATTAATTGATTTCAATATTTTTGCAATGAGATTAAACTCTGTAGTACTACAGATGATATTTTTGTTTAATATATGAATCATAACATTTTATTACTGAAATAACTCAGTCATAGTTAAAACTTGTGCCTAATTCCCATCTGAATTTTTGTATTTATCTCAAAATTGTTACTTAGAGTTAAAATTTTATTTTCCTACTTATTTATTGAATGCAAAGTGGGTGAGAATTAATTTTTAGGGAAAATAAATATGTTGAAATATTTTACCAATTTTGGTTTAAGTAAAGATATTGTTGAAAGCAACTAAAGTAAAAAGTAGAAATTATGTGCAAAAAACTAAACCCAAAGAATGGAAATGTTGGACATTTTGATAAAGATATAAAATAAAACTTTGGTAACTGCCATGACCAGAGTAGATAATTATATCTACTCTGGTCATGGCAGTTACCAAAGTCTTTGAAATTTACATCTGATATACATGAAGTCAGGCTGAAAAGCATTACCAATGCATTTGGTATCATTTAAAATTATCTGGTTGTGTTAATTTCTTTCAATGGTTTTGTAACTGCTCATCTGCATTTGGTGTCACTTCTGCAGGGTGGAATAGGAAAACACACACTAAAGTGTATCAAAAGGAAGAACTAAGAGAACAGAGCTAGGGAAAAAAAAAAAAAAGGCTTTCTGAGTGTGAAGTGGACTTGATCTCTCTCAGGGACACTCCTCTCAACCCACTTTGTGTCAAGCAACAAGCATGGGTGAAGTTCTCAAGTTCTGTAGGCAAACATATCACACTCAAATCCAAAGCCCTATAGTGGCATTCAATTGGTGCACCTGTATTTGAATTTTTCCCCTCAAAGTACCTGAAATAGACTAAGAGAATATTTTTTTTTTTCCCTCCTCCCTTCCCCCTTCCTCATTTATCTTTTAATGGCAGTACAGAGAGGGAAGAGAAGGGAGGAAGGGAGGTGACAACAGTAGGAGGGGTTGCAGGCTCTGTAGGATTGCAAGCAAAGGTTCATTCATGTACGTTTATTCCACACACACAAAAAAGAGACTATTCAACCACTTTGAATAGATCATCATAACTGCTTGTCTGGTCAGCTTTCTCCCTAGAGTTTCAAGTTATAGGGGTCGATGTGTAATCTAGGGGTCTTGTCTAGCTGCCTCTATTAAAAAGTGCAGCACTCAATGCCAGCTGCACTAAGCGGGGTGCCTCTATCTGTAATAGTGCCATCAACAATTCTGAAGATGTACTTTGAGTGCACACAGGATAGACAGAGAGTCTGATACAGCGCTGACATTTCCAGAGCTGGCCACAGCTGATTTTATGCTAAATACACTAATCTTTTACATCAGTCCTTTAATCAGGAAGATATTCACTCATTGATATGCTCCTAGTTGAGGCAAATTAAGTTGGCTTTGATAGTCCTTTTTTCCCCTTCTGTAATAATTAGGAAACAATCCAGAGTTTAACTCACATAGAAGTACCAAAGGGTATTTTGTAGTTGATGTGTTCTGTCAGTTTATTCAATTTTTTTTCCTATTTTTCTCTCTCTATTTTTTGGAAAAAGAAATATTCATTGTTTCATCTGGTGATTAAATGCAAGAAGTACATTCATGACTCTGCTTCTCTATCTTCTCTCTTTTTTTT
>WBMY01005406.1:549330-591909 GCA_013397315.1 Donacobius atricapilla | reverse complement strand
TTTTTTTTTTTTTTTTTCACTGCGGCATCACTTGTATCTGGTACAAACTGAGCTGATGTGAAGCACTCCCAGTAAAGTTTCTCTGAGATACAAGGTACTGCTGTGCCTTAACCATGACTGAATAGTAGCTTTTTAATGGCACTGTTGCAGCTGAATCAACAAGCAATAAGCTAGCAAAATTAAAGGTATTTAATCTTTGATCCTGTGGGTAGTTTCGGTTTTGCCACCCATGATGATGCCAGTAAAAAAAACAGACTCATGAAACTCAACGTCAAAGCCTCTAGCTGTAACTGTTTAATTAGTACTTCAGTTACTGTTTAATTACTGTTTGACCAAATGTATAGTGTGTTTCTGATGTAAACTGAAGGGTTCTCACTAGTCTTTTAACTTCAATTTTTTAAGCCAGTGTTTCTCCGAAAAGGAAGTGGGATGCCTTGAATTCAAGCAGATGACTTATTGTATGTAATAGCTCAGTCCATGTGAGTGCTAAAGACTGCATAGAAGAAGTACTGTAAAGGAACTGACTTACAGGGAAAAGGATCTGTACTTCATTTGGGGCAGATTAAAAAGAAAAGTGTTCCAAATCCACCACATCTCTATGTAGTGAAGTCACAAATTTAAACAGGATCAAGAATGACTTATGAAGAACATCTTATGACTTTCCTAAATGATTGAAATATAAAGGCATCCTTGCATCTGAAGAAATATCTGAGCTATTCTTCTGTCTCCAACAGAGACAGAGGTGTTTAGGAGTATGAGGCACAGAGTGTATGTGAAATCAGCCTTGCCTCGGAAATTCTTCCTAACTGGTAGTACTGCTTTCCTGACCAAAAAAAAGCATGCATTAAATGTGCCAATCCCAACAGATCAAAACATCCACAGCTGCATGATTTCACTATATATGTATATATGTTAAATATTGCTTGATGTTCTCAATTTGATTTTTTTTTTAACTGTCAACAGCTGGATCCTGAGCTGAGAATTTGGCGTTCAGAATTGGTATTTTCTCTTTACTTCCTAATATCTGGGCATCAGTATTAACTTCTGAGAATCTCAATGAGAATGTGATATTCCTGCACTAAGACTTTGCCAAACCTGAGAGAAGTTGAACACAGTATTTTCCATAGTCATGTTATGGAGGTCAGTTTCGGGCTGGTTTCCCCCTTCCTGGGGCATGCAGAGGATGGGCTGTCCAGTATAAAAATTTTCTGGGCATCTACACAGATGATCTAAATGAATCATCTCCAAAATGACAATGTCTGTATTTAACCTCTTGCCATCCCCAGCAGGTTGGGAGTGTTCCAGGACAGCCCAGGACACCAGAACCACTCTCCATCTCACTTAGTTCAGAAGTGGGAACGCAGACCTTCTCCTCTGCTCTAGTTTTACATCTGTGACAAGATCGAAACTCTATGATTCCCCTTGGCACCATTTAAAAAAGGGCCCATCTTTGTCTATGTTGAAAGTCTCTTCAGCTCCATTCAGAGAGAATTAAATAAAGAAAAGAATGGCAAACCTTAAAAATAATTTTTAGTACCTTAAGCTGTGTGTCAGCTACATTCCTAGGCTTTTTTAAAGAAACGTATGTTAGGCTTTTATGAAATCAGCGGTCTCTGAATTTGGCCGTTAGTGCTTTATACAATAAACTTTTCCTAAAAATGACAAATCACTAGCAGATGTTTTCTATTACCTTAGTGTAGCTTTTTTATAATTCACTAGAATTGGTTTGATTTTTGCCATTTTCAACAACTTTTTTAGTGTGTTTATAAAGCTAATAAAAATATTTGTCAGGGAGAAAACATTACTATGCCACATCTCTACTGAAAAATTAGTCAGAAGAATAGGGTACATAGTCTTCTTTAAAAATTATGACAAATATCAGTTTTATATAAATAAAGCCGTTTCAAACCCACAGCTTCTTGAAATAACAACTTCTAGTATAATTAAATGTTAAAACAGAATGGAAATCTGGCATTGAAAGAAAGAGGGTAATGTTTCATTTCCAAAGAATGCTGTTTTGAAAATTTGGATTCAGCTGCACATTTAAGCTTGATACAGTTAAAGAAGTTATAAGAGGTAAAATATAAGAGCTTGGACACTAGTTTAACTCCTCAGCTTCACTAATTTTAAAGCTATCTAGCTTCTACATATAGATATGGTAACACTAAGCTCTTTTTCTTTTTTTTTTTTTTCATGACTGGAAGCTGAAATGGTCTGTGCAACTTAGAAAAACCTTATCAGGAAAGATGAGAGTCTTAAAGTGACCCAGAGGATGAGCTCTTTCCAGGCTGTTGTTCAGAAGGCATTCAATACCATTGTTAGGAAGATTTCTAAATTGCCAATATACATTTTCCAGATCTTATTAGCATCTCATTACTCACATTTAAACTACAGAATCAGTCATTATACTAATGGTACTTTACAACTTCATCATTGATGTTTACTCCCCTCAAATATTTGTAGACTGTTATTTTTCCCTTTTAGTCATCATGACAGCTGGGCAAATACCTCAGAAAATTTTTGCAAATATTTGTGGAGTTCTGAAATTAGGCTTCATATCCTATTTTATTAAGTCATGATGAACTTCTTCATTTAGGAGAAAAGAGCAGCTTTTCAATACTTTCTTCCATATATGTTAAAGTTATATGTATTTATGTATTTTCTGCAATCTTGTGTGTCACATTAACACATTACAGGGCTTGCTTTTTTCCTTAGAGACTTAATTTTGTGAGTAATATTTATTTTCCTCCTTTCTGAATTTTTTTTTAAACTTCAGACTTCTGAGAATTTTACAATGGATATCAGTCTCCTTCCCTTTGCATCTCCTTGAATTAACTGGCAAGGCTGTTAAGCCACATTTGGAGGTGTTTTTAGCCCTTCAAGTAACTTGCCAGTGAATACCTAAAAGCAACATAGGCAGTTGCAGCATTTCTGCTCAGAACTGTATGTTTCTGTGCTCAGGCAGGATTCTTTCCTATAGAAGAAGTCATGAGGTCACAGCACTGAGTGAGATTACCTGAAACCTGCTAAGCAGTTTTTATTTCTGCACCTATCTGGGATATGACATGATGTGATTAACTTGACTGTGCCCAATTCAGTTCAGAATACAGTTCAGAATGGGATACTAAATTATATAAACAGGCTCCAGGGAGGTTTTATTTTTATATATTTTATTTTATTTTTTAAATATTTGATTTGCATACCTACACGTGGTGAATACTAAGCCCCAGGTGAGATAGATGACTTAATGCAATTCAAAAACTAGTAATAAGGCTCTGCATGCCAAGAAATGCTCTGTATTTTATATTAAGAAAATTAAATAGAGAAAGTGTGTTTGTGTGTGTGTCTATGTGTGTGTGTGTACATAAAAGTGGGGGTAGTGCAGCAAGCCTCCAGCTCTATCGTATTATGTTTAGTTTATTTGCTTTGTGAGGACTCAACATCCCCATCACTTTTTGTATTTTCTTGATTCTAGAACACTACCTATTTCCACCCTAAAGCAAAATCTAGCTACAGTCCAATAGTTTCAGCTCTGAAATGTATTGTGTCATGCTCTACAGTAAGGATCACATCAAGTGCCACTCTCCACAGTGAAGAGAGCAGTAAAACACAGAACTCCTGGGGCTTATCTTTTTCTCCAAAAAAATATTGAATTTCTATCTGCGGCCCACAGCCCTCGCTTTCAAATCCTACTGATGCCTCTGGCAGGAAGATCTGGTAGCAGGAGTGCAGTCTAAGCAGAGGCTTAGCACAAAACCTGTTCCTCTTTGGCAGGCCGCCATCTTTTTGGGGGGTGAGGAGAATTAAATGTTCCTAAACTGTTCTTACAAGTTGAAGGATTGTCTGGCTCTGGTACATTGATACAAAAATACTGAAATATTTTCTTTTTCTTTTTATTTTTTTTTTTTCCAGATGCTGCACNTTTTTTTTTTTTTTTACTGTAGACAGATCAATGTTCTGGAAAACATTTGCTGTCTTTATAATCCTAATAGCATAGTATTGCTGTTAGGGCAAAGTATCAGCATTGTTTGATGGAATGATAGAATGACAGTAGTAAGATGGAATGATAATAGCAAGATATAGATTTCTAGCTTTCATAATTTGGCACTTGATATCATGCTAATTTCTTTAGATGAAGTATTTATGGGTAATATTTAGATTACACCTTTCCAGAATATTTTTGAAAGTAGAATGTGCTTCTAACTGCTTAGACACATACTCTTGTTTCGGTATTTAAATCTACTCTCTGTTCCCTCAAAAACACTTTACTACCCAAGTAATTGATGAACATTTTTACCCAGATGCTAGTGATAAGTGCAATGACTTTAAGCCTGAGTTTCCTCAGCTTCTGCTGGCAGCCAAAAGTCTTCCTGTTTCACAGTCAACCCCAGTAAATGACATCTTCAGAGCAAAGGCACACAGAAGAGAAAGTTCCTTGAGAATTTATCTCTACCTGGCCGCATCTCATCCAAAAGTCTCCTGCAGTAATGTGCCACAAAATAGCTTCATGGTTGATAGTAGTGGGTCTTCTGAAATTATAAAAATCATTATTTATTATAAATAAAAGAAATACTATTTTCAACTCTCATTTGAAACTCTGCTTCTGTTTACATGCTCTTTCAGCTTTTCACAATCTGAAACTAGTATTCTACACAGCAAAAAGCCATCCCTTGTGATGGAATGGGTTAAATAATAAGGATGTCTACCAACTAGGTAGTCTCAACTGGCCAAAATGTTGGCATCTTCTAAGTTTTCCACCATGAGTCAGCTAAACTTTTATCTTTGCTTCCCCCTTAAAATGTCATTTTTACCTTCTTGAGACTGGGTCGATAAGTGTGTAAAAGGAGGGACATGCCAATGTTCAGCTTAGCCCTTCAGCAGGTGTGCACCAAGCTGCTGACACTGCCAAATATTCCAGGTAAATACCATGACTCTAACGGCTGGTTTAAGGGATGAGTGCTCTAAATAATGGGGGAAAAGCATCTTTTTGGGACTGCCTGTACATTCTTTACAGTCTGAGGTCTAATTTTTTTTTTTTCCAGTGGGGACAAGGTTTCAATCATGCAGACCATGTGGATTTGAATACTGACACCCAGAATCTGTCACCTTTTTTCATGTTAAGCAAAGTCTCACTTTGAAAATAGCCCACCCTCCACCCTCCCTCCCTGAAAATATTGTAGAATAAATTTCCAGGCAAAGGGAGCAAGATTTCAGAAATTGATTGGGAATGATAAAAAAATTTAACAGCATGTTCAAGTTTCTGAGTGTATATGATAATATACACTCATGCTCCCTGTCTGGATTTGAGATCAGATCTGAGCAGCACAGCACTGGAACTTTTTCATATTTTGTTTTATTTTGAACATATTTTGTGCAGTCTGTCTTTCATCAATGTGAACTGAATTTTCTCTCTAGATCTTCTTTCAGTCACACTGTATTTTTACAGGAGAATTTTTTCTCTGTAGTCAGTTGTTACCTTGTAGATTGCTATAATTTTGGGCTATTTTTATTTGTGTAAATGATCACATTGTTCCAGAGTTTATAGGTCTGCGTTCTTAAGCTTGGTGAAGGGAACCTAAAAAGAAATTTTAAAATAATAACAATAAAAAAAAATCTCTGTAGTATTGATGTTATTTCTGGTTTTGTTTAAAAGTTAAAGGGATTTACATGGAAAGGGAAAGGAAGGGTATGTCATAACTTCTGTGCTAAGTAAAAGGTTTTGTTTGTATAAATCACATACTGCATTCATCATGCTCAAGACAAATGATAAACATTACGTTTCTGCATTCTCATAAAAATTAGGAATCTGCACCAATAGCACTAATTTTTCAGTGGACTGGTTCCATTTCTTTTACTGTCCTCCTTCCCTAGCACAGTTGTGTGGTAGGACTCATGGCATTATTAGTTGCCATTGCTGTTTTCCTACCCTGGGATTACTGTCAAACTTGAGCAGCTTGCTCTGTAAATAGCTCAGCCTTTCGTTCCTGAGGTCCATTGCTTTTATTCTTTTCCTGCTTTTTCTGTTTTCATTTCCTGATGATGTTGTCATCATCAGTGGAGTTAGGATGAAGTTTAGTACTATTTATAGATTCTGGGCTTGTAGCCAGCTATTTTCATGCCTTCAGTGCTATATAAGTCTATTGTTCATTTTTGACTGCAGTACAGCTTCCTCTCATTTCGCACCTAGAGCTGTGAGTTTTCTGACTCTACCAACAACAAAATAATGGGCTTAGTCTCTATTTTTAAAAGTCATAAAATGGAAAGAGTGAAAGATTTACTTACTTTATTTTTGTTGTGTTCTACATGCTATCACTTAATATTAGTTATTAAAGTGGGTTCTTCTGCTTCCACTGAAGATAGGATATGGCATTTAAAAAGTTCAATTCAAAGGTGGTTCATTTAGAAGATCATTCCTCTTTTATTTGATAAACTGCTACACACATGTACAATAACAATATACTGTTTAAAAACTCTTGACAAATAAGGATAAATATTCAGTATGCTACATAGACAAGTGCTCCTGAGATTGCTGTATTGTTGGTACAAAGAGATACCTATATTTTGTGCACTATACCAAAATACATCCCATTAGATTAAGAGTATGGCTCCTGCTCTTGCTCCCACAGGATCTCAGAGTCCTCCTTTTGTGTCTTCTCACTATTTATCTGATTATGGCTCTCTAAAATAGAGAAAAATAGAACGTTTCACGGTAAATTAAGTCCTTCAGAATACAATGAGGATATCTTGCAAGGCCATTGTTGATATAATAAAGCTGTTTAGTTACCTTGAACTGGTGCACCAACACTCTAAATCTAATAATTCAGAGACAAAAAAATTTTAATGCTATATTTGTGACTTAAACTGATAATAAAAAAGAGAATTGTTATTTAGAGTGATATACTGCCTTGAAGTTAGTCTGTTGTAAACGCATGGTATGTTCTGAGGCACAGAAGCATGAGTAGACACAAAATCATATCATTTTGCTGGCAAGTTCTTCCCACAGCCTTCTGAAGCTTATCCTTTCTTTATGCAGGTGTAATTTGTGTTTCTGACTTCGCAACTGCACGTGAAAGATAATCTCAGGCCTTGCATCAAAGCCCCTTGCACAAACTCCCTGATTTGTGGGTTTGATTAGGTAGCTGCAGAGGTAAATACTGTAGAGCTTAAGACAAGCTGAAATTTTGCCAGCCCACAGTGACACTGTGGTTTATTTACCAGAAAAGAGTGAGATTATCTTTTTAGAATATGCCTTGTTTGTCACGAACTTATTGTCTTTCCAAAGTGCTAGGCTAAATTCCTCATTACTCTAGGAGAGGATATTTAGTAAAAATTATGCAGGTTGTTTATTTGGTTAACATAATAACCTGCACCTGTACCTGTATACCAAAATACTGTACTACAGTACCTGTATTTTGAATTTACTTTATTTCTAAAGGATGAGCAAAGTTATTCCAATGTTTTTAAAAAGGAATTATGTCTTTCTGCAACAGTTGTTCCTTCATTACAGCCAAACTAAAGCACAGTCCATACTGTGAATCCTATTCCCTTTTCTTTAAAAAAATCTTTGGAATGAAGACTACTCCTAGTGCAAGGTCTTTTGAAAGTGAAGAAATAGCATGAAAATTTTGCCTAACCATCTCTGGGGAAGCTGATCTGGAATGGAGACTACAGCTTGCAATTGATTACATGGAGAGCAGAAGCAGAAAAAAAGTTTTCTTTCAAGACAATTCTCCATTTTTCCAATGGTGGCTGAAGAGGGATTAAGTTCTAGATGGCAAAAAGGTTGGGGTTACCTTTACTTGAGTTCTAGGTTTTACTCTTCAATGAGTTTACTGTCTGAGAGTTTTGAATACAGGTGTTAGGAACATGGATTTTTGTTAAAGTGAAATATAGGTGCTTATACAATGAAAGAAAGGAAATGTACATGATTATACCCTACCATTAAAGAAATACATCTGACTTTTGTAGAATCAAGGAGGTGTGGTCTCCTGAGAGTTGAGGTATTATTTATGTTTCTGACAAATCCACAGTGATCAGCTTGTGCAGGCATTAAAGGACAGGTTGTCTCTCACAAGAGAAACCTGATTTCCTGAATGCTATCTTGTTTCTCTAAAAGGCAGAAGGAATAGAAGACACAGACCTGTGAGAGATAAGTTTCAGAAACTGTCATAAACCACCTGGAGACTTCTTTTTTAGATAATAAAAATATTCTGGTTATGCAAAAAATGATTATTACATACCTTCAGGAAGCTGCAGCCTTCTAAATACCTAAGCCTGTTTGGAAATTATAGATGAGGTGAATGGGGGCTATATCCCCTTATCATTCTAATTTATTAGTCTAATGCTCTAATAGGGTCTAATGTTTTACCCAGACTTCAACATGAAACAAAAGAATCACAGCTGTTGTCATTCAAAGCTATTTGATAGAGTGCAAGACTGCACTTGAAACTAACTGTTGGGGGTTAGATTTGTTCTTTTATTTTCCTACAGAATTTGTTCTCACAAAGTCACTAGGAGACTAATTACTGTGTGTTTATGGGTGCTTGACCAAAACAATACAAGTGGCTAGGAAAGTGTAACACCAGGCTACACCCTTTTGTGGTCTCTGAGAGTTTTTTTCTTTCCCGAGGGAATAAGATCCCACGAGGTTTTCGGCAGGAAAAGGGCNCAAAGTTTTATTTATTCAGAGGGAGGGGGTTTGAATTCTCCATTCCAAAGGAGACACCCTCCCTAGCAGACATCTGTCTTTTCTAAGCAAGACAATAACCAATAATCAGGTTTCATTTATGGGAAGTAGGTGACAGGTTCTAGGTCCTCTTCAGCTTGAGAAGACATTAAACCATCATTTCTTACCTTCTTAAAGTGACACCATAATAACAAGACAACCTTGAATAGGACTGGTTTTCTGTCATTCATTTGAAGAGAAGTCACTTGTGAATAAAAGCAGAAAATGAATGTGGGACTCCTGGGCCCTGGAAGGGCAAGCTCCAGAGGAAGTGCTGTTGCCCCAGTGGCTAATAGGACACTGTTCTTTGGGAGACCTCATACTTCCTAGGACTGTTTATGTGTTTTCCATTAAACAGCTGTCAAAGACAATATATTGTTGTCACCTTCACATTTCCCTTCACATGTGTTTAAAAAGAAAATAGCCAATCATCCATTCCAGAAGGGGAAATGTGGTCACTGATGCCTAGTAGAGGGCTTTGTGTTAGGCGTTGTTGTGAGTTGACTCTGGCTGGACACCAGGTTCCCACCAACACTACTGTATCATTCTCATCCCCAACTGGACAGGGGACAGGATATATATGGAAAGGCCCATGGGTCAAGACAACGACAGGGAGAGATAACTTACTGGTTACCATCGTGGGTAAAGCACATCCAATTTGAGGACATTAGTTTAATTTATTACCTATCAAATCAGAGTAGTAAAATGAGGAATAAAATCAAGTTTACCAAAGCCCTTCCCACTTCCCCTCCCTTCTTCACGGGCTTAAATTTATGCCTGATTTTGTACCTCTTTCCCACAGCGACCAATGGAGACAGTGAAAGCAGGCTGTGCTTAGTTCATCACATGTTGTCTCTGCTGCTCCTTCCTTCTTAAAAGAGGACTTCTCTCATTCTTCCCCTGCTCCAGCGTTGGTTCCTATTTATCATGGGGTACAGTCCTTCAGGAATAGATTTTTCCAGCATGGATCTCCAATAGGGTCACAACTCCTGCAAGCAAACCTGTAACAATATAGGTTCCTCTCTACATGGGGACAGAGCATGGGCTTCCCACAGGCTCACTGCCTCCCTTAAGCATTCACCTGATCCAGTGTTGGGTCCTCCAGGGACTGAAGATGGATCTCTGCTTCATTGTGGGTCCCTACTCCTGCCTCATTGTGGTCTTCAGCATGGGCTACAGGGGAGTCTCTGCTCTGGCATCTGGAGCACCTCCTCCCCCTACTTCACTGCCCCAGGGGTCTGCAGGGATATTTATCTCAGATGTTTTGCTCTAGCTGCAGTTGTTCTTGCACAAGTGTTTTCTCCCCTTCTTGAATATGTCATCCCAGGAGTGCTACTACTGATGCTGATGGCTGATAGGGTCAATCTTGAGCAGTAGCAGGTACATCTTGAATATGTCAGGCATCAGGGAAAGCTCCCAGCAGCTTCACACAGAAGACACTCCTTTAGCTCCTCTTGCTACTAAAACTTTGCCATGGAAACCCAATCCAGGCATCTAGTTAGAAGGCCTAAAAACATGGGTGAATTGGGGTTTTAGATTCAGCTCTCTCTAATGTTTTCAAATATTTATCACGGACCTGCTTTGGTTATTTCAAATCCCAATCTTAATTCAATGCATAATTCTCTCTGGAGGCTGTAGGGGGATTTTCAGATGAGTAGAACTGAGGGAACAGATATCTAGAAATTTACACTTTTATAAAGCCAGCAGTATTTACATAGAGGATATCTGCACAAATCAAAGGATGAAACCAGTATTGTTTCTGTGAGTACACATCTTATGGCTTTGTGTTTCAGTCAGCCAATATTTGATACAAAATTATTTGCATTCCATAAAATCAACCCAAATATAGCTCTGTATTTTAGATGACAGTGAAAGATTATAGACAGAGAATGACAGAAGGCAGATGTGAAGTCTGGGGCTGAACTGACCAGTCTGAATTAATAATGGTATTTACAATGGGAAGGACTACCTTTTAGTATTAGGAGTGTGGATTTGAGTAGATTAGGGGATCCTGTTTCAGACTTGACCACAAACTCACTTTGATTCTCCTTAGGTCTCTTTGAGTTTGTGTTCTGTGTGAAAGAAAATCTTAAAAGAGCCCTAGCCCTAAATAAATTTTATACTGAGATCTGCTTTTTCATCCCTTGACTACTGTGGTGAAAAATGTCTATAAGACTCTTGTGTAATTTTATACTATGGTTAGTTCCCACTGATTGTAGGAGTTCATCAACACCAGTGAAATTCTCAGCACAGGGAGCTTGTTTGAAATTTCATTAAACAGACCCAGCATTTGACTTTGTCTCTATGTACACAAATATAAAAATACGTACAAACCGTCTCCTCATTAGTACAGGGCATCTTTTGAACCATAATTATTTATCTTCGAAAGGATGCTTGAAATGCTCAGATGGAAAGAGAAATGTGTTATTATTATGAATAATTAATTTTCAGTGGTTGTGTGGGATTTCAAGCCATGAGAGTTTCATTGAGTTTAATGGAATTCACATGGCCGAGTCCACTCGTCATAAATCTGCAGTGTTTTGGGATTATAAAAAGAGATAAAAGAATGCCCATATCTTCCCCAGTAAATTACATGTCCCATTCTGTATAAGTGGAGTCAAAAGTGAAATGCCCATTTAAAACAACCAGGTCATATTTGTCTGGCAAGATGTTGATATCATCTGCATTACTTTAGTAAAAAAGCTGGACCAATCAGAGAATTACAATAAAGATTTGATGGAAGGGGCTATTTTAATAGACATGCTAACAAAATTATTTTTCTGGAAAGTTGTAGTAAAGAAATACATGAAATTGGATCGGTGTGTAATGTCAATAGCATATTGAAGTCTGGGCAGATTCTGAAGAACCATGGCCATATATTTTTTAAATTGCTCTTTATTTTGTGGAAGGCTGATAAGGGAGAGATTGCCTCTCATTCAAGAGGGGAGTGGAAAATATGATTAACTCAACTGGGTGGGGAATATTGGTCAGATGTTTTGATGCAATGCAAAACATTGTCACTGGTCTGAGTTGAAGTCTTGAGGAGCTACCAAGCTACTGCCAAGCAAAGATGTATTCTTAATGGGCAGGAGTTGAACGAACAGGACACAGGACATGCTCCAAAATGTGGTGAGAGTTGGAAACAGCATTTCAGAAACCCTGCGACTTCCTTATCTATATCCCAATCACCTATTCAGTGCTTTGTTTCAGCCGGTATCGTGTTGTACTTTTTATTTAGCAACAACCATCTTCTGGTAACCCTGACTTCCTCAGAACTCATCTTACACTAATACACTAATCCCAAAACCCAGAAATACTGCCATTGCTTTCTCAAGCTGCTCAGCCTCCATCAATGGCTTTATGTATCATGATTAACCTCTCTACCAGTCCTTCTTCTGTAGCCTTCTTTTCATAAATGGGCCTTAATTTTCCTTTTAAATTAATATGCCAGTGCTATAAATGCTTCAGAAATGGTATAAATAAACCTCCACTTCACTAAAAATCTTCCTTTCAAAAAAACACAGGAAGAATTATAGCAGCAATGTTGCTTTAAACTGTTTCAGCTTGGTTGGCAACAGGCATTTCTTTGCACTTTTGTCCTTGTTCTGAAATCCCTCTTCCATTCCTGAAATAATACTGAAAAAAACATGTTATTACTCCAGGTGCATCATGTAGAGTGTTGGGCGCAAAAAACGAAAAAGCATTCATCATGTGCAGCTTCTCTACATCTTCAAAATATTTCTTTTGCCTTCACAGTTGTTCTGGGGTTTTGTCTTCTGAGAGCTGGATGGGGCAAGAATTACAAACAGGAATATAGAATCATAGGTTCATGGAATACTCTGGCTTGGAAGAGACCCACAATGAGCAAGTCCAACTCCTGGCCCTGTACAGAAAAGCTGAAAAAAATCACATCATGTGTCTGTAAGTGGTGTCCAAATGTTTTGTTGAACTCCAGCCTGCTTGATGTCTTGAATGGTTCCTTGGAGTGCTTGTTCCAGTGCCCAACCACCCTCTGGGTAAAAAACCTTCTTCTTATATCCAACCTAAACCTCTCTTGGTACATCTTCAGGCCATTCCCTTAGGTCCTATCCCTGGTCACCAGAGAGAAAACATCACTGTCTGCCGCTCTGCTTCCTCTCACAAAGAATTTGTAGACAGATAAGAGGTCTTCTTTCCTCAGTCTCCTCTAGGCTGAAAAACCTGAAAGACCTTAACCTCTTCTTGTACAGCCTCCCATCAAGGCCCTTCACCATCTTCCTAGTCCTCATTTGGGCATTGTTTAATAGTTTAATATCATTACATTGTGACACCCAAAACCGCTTGCAGGACTCGAGGTGAGGCTGCCCCAGTGCAGAGCAGAGTAGGACAATATCCTCATGTCTTGGTTTGGAAAGACAGGTGTCTGCCAGGGAAAGCTGGAGCTTCCCTTGAAATGGAGAAAGTAAACCCCTTCCCTCCAAATTATTATAATTTTCCAATTAAGGGGGCTTTCAGGCAAAGATATGGGAATCAGAATAACATTTCTTTACTAGGAATATTAAAAATACAAATGAAGTAGTATAAAAAAAAAGCGAACAAAAGAAACCCTGACAGAGTCAGAATATGACCTGACACCCAGTCAGGGTGTCAGGGTGTCAGGAGCAGTCCAAATAGTCCTCCTGGAGTGACAGATGTGGTTCTGTTGAAGTAGAGATGATCCTGTAGAAAGGGTCCAGCGGTAGTGAGATGGGTTCAGTCTTTCCTCTGGGAAATCCAGTGGAAAACAGGTTGTCCTGCAGTTCTGAATTGCAGGTTTTATCCAGGTAGGAATGCTTGGCTCCTCCCACTGGGTGGAGCATCTCACAATGGGATGATGTAATTTTATCAGTCATGCAGTGAGACTCAATGGCCTATTAACAGCAGATATCCCCCAGAGGGAGGATGGGTTGTTGTCCTAGAGTGACTTTATGATGCCTGTATCCCCAATCGTCTGTTCTGTATATTGCTTTGTACCTTTAAGAAGATTCTTAGAGTACGATTTGTTTTGAAACTGTTATCTCCTGACATTCCGCTCTGGGACTCGGCTGCTGACTGTCTGGCTGTGGACAGCGAGCTCTTTTGCTTTGTTTTTTTTCCTTTTTTTAGTTAATTAGTTTAGCTAGTTAGGGCAGAGAATTGGGTTGTTTTTTTTGGTTTTTTTTCCCTTTTTTTTTTCTTCGGGACTGTTTGAAACTGCTCCGGACTGAAAAGCAGAGAAGAGCTGAAAGATTTCCTCCCCCCTCCCCCTCCCCCTTCGGGGCCTGGGACGATAGAGCTCTTCTCCAGCGCCGGAGGGACTGATGAAACTGAGAAAGACGAACTGATTCTATGGCAAGGACTCTTCTCAATTTGCCACTTCACTTCAACTAAAGGTTTTATTGTTTCATATTGTTTTCTTTTGTTAAATAAATAGTTTTTTCCACTTTTCTCTAAAGAGTGTCTTTCCGGACCAGTTGTGGGGGGAGGGGTTGTTTGGGTCCTATTTAGAGTTTTCCTCCCAAAATTTGCCCTAAACCGGGACAGTTGTGGAAGAGAAAAGGAATATTGCTCCACCTGATTTTAACAGCTGGCCTATTAACAGAAGGCATCTGCCCGACTCCCCCCTGGACTTATGAGGAATGAGTTATAGAAGAGAAAAAGAAAAAACACCTCCCCAACTGGTTTCAACAGATGGCAAATAGAATACACATTTTTGGTTATGTATTGCAACCCAAGACACCTCCCTTGCCCAGCTGGTGATGCTGTGCCTGATGCACCCCAGGACACATTGGCCCTCCTGGCTGCCAGGGCAATGATGAGTCAGATTCAACTTGCCATCAACCAGGACTCCCAGGTGCCTTTCCATGGCACTGCTTTCCAGCCTCTCATTCCCCAGTCTGTCCATATACCCAGAATTTCCTCAGAGGCAAAATCTAGGACCTATTAAACTTCATACTATTGGTAATCACCTAGCCCTTTAATTTGAATGTATTGGGAATATGGTTCCATTTGAAATACATCACATACGCCTAAACAGATCAATCTATGGGAACTCCACCAGAAGGGCAATTGTCACATACATGACAGTAAAAATTCAGGTTAAAGATTCTGAATAGGATTTGGCTTAATTTGGCGTAAAATTAAAGGGTGAAAGAAACTGAAACTAAGTGCTGAAACTCTTAAAACTATATTTTTCAATGTGTGGTTGAGGAGGCTGAAGGCAAAATGGTCAATGTTAGTCAGCCTGTTGTGACCTGAGACAAGGAACAGAATGTGGTGGAGTCATTCCTATTGCCCTTTCAGCCCTGTTGAATGAGGGCTGTGAGAAAAACAATCAAGTTGGGATAAAAATTGCAGCTTTCTATTCATGTTTGCCTAAAGCAATTACACCCTTAATGGCCTGAAGTAGAGTAAATGTAAATTATCTTCATAACAGAGGTTAGCTTAATGAACCTTTCTGAAATATTGCATATTTCTGTATTATAAAACAGACACTCTGTGTGTCATCAGACACAGAACTGGAGACAGCAAAGCAAATTTCTTCTATGAATAAATACTCTAAAATTGACTGTCTAGCACAGGTGGATTAAACAGTTGATATAGCCCAATATACCAGCTGGAAAAATCAAGTTTTCTTGCTGAGCGTTATAGCAACAAGGGGATTGACTCTGTAGACTAGAGCACTTTCTATGTTCTTGAATATCTATATGCTTGTAACATACATCAAGGCAAAATAAATTTCTAGGCAAAATATTTATTCAATAGATAGTTATTAGATCAAATTCAGTGCTGAAAGAATAATGCAAAAAAGATCATGGTTGACATTAGAAGTGTTTTTTTCTATATATTTTCAAATATATATCTATGACATAATGCATTTCTTGCACTGCATATGTTTATTAAAATATCCATAAGAGGATACTATTTAAATACAAATTAGGAAGTTTTTAATCAAAATTATTATCCATATGCCTTCCTTGCAATGTTATTCAAGTGGTTTGTAATTTACAGATATTGGGACTATTCCATAGATTAATGTCTTTGGGAAAGTTGACAGAAAACCTAACTTTATTTATTCAAATAATGTAAAAAATAGCAATTAAACTTTTTTAGACAGATCATTTCTAATGTATTTCAAATATATCTTAGCCTTTCTTCTTTGCTTCATATCACTATGTTAAATATCCTAATTTTTTTCCTTTTTAATAAAAAGCTTAGGTTATCTTTTTAGCTGTACTGGTGGCTTTCATTTGAAAATTTGGAAATAAATTCCATGTACTTGACAACCTTTATATCTACTCAGTTTTCTATTTAGTTTCCTAAATTTTATGCTATATCCCTGTCCTTGTTTTCTCATTCTTTTAGTTTCACACAAGGCTGTTTTATAAGGAAAACAGACTGCCACAATACCAAGGTGATAATCTTTTCTTCCCTCTCCAGTTTTGATATTATTGTCAGTATTGACTATCTTGAAAAAATGCAACACAAATTACAATCTGAATTCCACCCTTTGGAGTACATAAAGCAAATAAAATGCTTGTTTCACAAGAGTTTTGTATCATATAAATTAAAAAGTAATTCAAATACATGAACTCATAAGTGTTTGAATTTTATGACCTCTGAGCCATCCTAAATACAATTTGATTGCCTTAGGGTGCATTGAGCTGTTGCAAAATACAGGTTGCTTTCACAGAAAGAAAAGAATCATATAAATGCATAAGAATTCATTTTAATGTAATTTAAGATGTAACCTTGTCAATTGCAATATATATGCTTGTAATTTCTGCTTTTGACTTGTACTAAACTGCACTATGATTATTACACAGGTAAAATATTCAGTGTTATGCTATGGCTACTGCAAGCATTGATTAAACTCTCCAGTGTTCATGAAGGCTGACAGGGATTCAAAGGAGGAAATGTAAAACTTGAAGGAACAGCAGTATAGTGACATTTCACTCTATAAAGCTGCCAATATTTTAATCCTGCACGTAAATCATTTTCATCAGTTCAATTCCATATCTTAATTTGTGTAGCAAACAAAGCATTGAATTGCATTATGTTTAATAATTAAGAATGTGATATCAATTTCCATATATTTTAAGTTCCTGGACAAGAAATAGAGTTAACATTTTTAGTTTCAATTTGTTTGCTTTAAAGAATAAAAATGATTACGGATTAGGTCTAATATTCATGCTGTGATCAACCAAGGTTTCATTATTTGTTTTTATAGAACCTTTAATTTCTTTGCCTAAGTGTTCTTCATCAATGTTCATGTTGTATTCATTTAGAGTGATGATTGATATGGTAATAGATACAGAGTGATTGAAAGCAACCTTTGTCAATAGGAAGGCCAAATACTCAAACAGTGTATTGGTTTGAGTTTGCTCATTATTGGAGACCTTTCATAGTCATATTGACTTGCTGTCCAAATGTTGTTACTTACCTGATGCTTTCATTGTTTAAATGGTATAGACATTGGTATTGAACACGACTTTTCCCAATATTTGTCCTAAAATACACACATGGCTCAATTATCCACTGAAAATTCTAAAGGGCTATTTTCAAAGTATTAAAGTGGTATTTGGGAACATAAACTAAATGTTTGTGACAGAGAAAAACAGTGTTATATACTGGTGATGTTAATGCAATGTGTTCTGCACTGTGAATTTGTTTTTCTTGATATTGGAAAATTACTGGAAGTTTGCTTTTTCTGAAATACCTTTTTGTCATGGCAGCAGAACCCCAGGGAGGCACACTTATTGTAAAAAGAGCATTCCAAAATAACAGAAAATATAATTTTTCCCTTACATGTAGATTTTGCCATTCAAGAGTGTTTCTGTTCTTGACAAAACTCTTCTGGACTTATTCTGGCCCTAATCATGTATTAGACATTCCTACAGAAGATGCAACCTTTTTTTTGATACTAATGCATTTCAGGAATGTGAAGAAAAATGCAATCCCCTTCCTTCTTCAGAGTCATTGTACTTTGAAACTTGACAAGAGACCAGGTTCCACTAAACTCTTGTGCAAAAACATGTAGAGGTACTATATAAACAAAAAGAAAAAAAATTATGCAAATACAACAAGTCTTCATGGGACTTCAGAGTTGACTGATGCTTTATGATTTTCAGTGCTGCGCAAATAGCAGCAGGGAACTAAGATTCCTCTGGGAGAACACAGAAAAGGGGAAAATCATAAATTTGGCATGAGAGGTTTTAGACGACATGGGCAGTTCTCTGCCCTAACAGACACTGTAATTACAGTGAAACAATATTATGTCTCTATCCTTTCTTACCTGTCCATATCTTTCACAAGATATCTCCTATATATTCCTAAAACTTAAGACTTGCTTTAAATAAATATTTTTCATGGTTTAAAAGGACTTCAATTTCCTTCTTTCCCCCTCTAATTTGCTGCCAAAAGAGGGTAGTTCTGTTTCAGATTTTTCCAGATCCCCTTAATTTTGAAAACTCACTCAAAATGATATGATAACATCAATTAATTAACTCTTCATATATGAGAGACAGCAAAATGGAGAAAGTACATGAGAGTTTTTCTCTTTTATCTCATGTTTATATTTCCCCTAAATAAACACACTTGACTGAAAAGTTCATTAATAACTTCAAGTTTATGAACTACCACAAGTGATTTTTTCAATCAAGCTCTGCTTACATATTGTTCAATTAAATATATAGAAAACGTCTACCATTTTCTGAAGTCTCCTGTGGTAGTACTTTCAGAAAAATGCAATGAAAGGCTAGTTTGAAAGATTTGAAGCTAGAATTGTTAATGATTAAGGGTTAGGTAGATTTCCTTCCAAGATCCAAGTTATCCATTTTAGTCATTAAAGTCCTTGTATTTGTTTATTTTGATTTGATGAGCCCTTTTGTCCTTTTAAATCACCTGTTGCTCAAAGTAACACCAAACTATGGCTTTCTTTTTCTTAACAGTGCCAGCTGTCTTGCTTGCTCAATTTCCTTGCTTTGTCTGTACATAGTTCCTGAACTTGTGACACTAACCATCATCATACTGCAACTATAGTAGAAGACTGCTAATAATATGCAGGCAACAATCTTTTCCTGCATTAGGATGTGAGAATGGACACTGAAGAATTTTATAAAAGGGGGTCTTTCTCCTGTCGTAATTCTCTCCCTGTATCCCTGAAGATACATGCAGGTCTAGTGAATGTCTGAGGTAAAGTTTCTTTCATTCATTCATTTCTGAACTCAACAACCTCTTCAAATTGAATATATATTCTAAAAGGAAATATATGTATCCTTGTTGGGCTGGATACAAAGATAAATTGTTTATTACAGGGTTCAGAGACGTGTTCACCAATACCACCCCTAATTTTTTTAATTTTTTTTTTATAAAGGTACATATACATAATGGAAATATATAATATAATGTAAAATACTATGTTCATTTCTTTGGATTTTTACTTCACTTTTGATAATGTTACCTCAATTAAAAATAAATGAGAAAATTCAAACCTGTGGATATTTGTTAAAAAATTTCAGGACAGAAGCCCTCCAGCTTCTTACATAATTTAATTTATAGGAACTGAACACTATGCTGTACTAAGCATATTTATTAAATAAATTCATATCCCTCCCAGAAAAGGTAAGTATAAGTTTAGGTATTTGAGGAGGTTTTTCCCTGCCTCCCTACTCATGAGGAAAACAAAGGAAACTTAGGAAAACAGTAAACAAATCATCAGTATCATTGTATTCCCATCTGCAGCTCTCTTGCCTTGATAGATGATATCGTAACAAAGAGGAGCCTTTGCATTGCAAACATTCTAATGTCAGAAATGCAAACTCTAATTTTACAACTTGTACAATTGGAAAAAAAATGGCATAATCACTGTTGTGACTCCTTGGCTTTACACATGCTAAATTAAGTTGCCCCCCCTGAGCAACCAAGTGAGACTTATTCAAATTGCAAAGTTTTGCTTAATATTTACAAAAAAGCTGACATTGGATAGCCCCTGAACACCAAGGCATACCCCACTTCAAGCAAATGGAGAAAGCATGCCATCATTGCTCCTGGTCTCTGAGCAGAAGGTACAAAGAGGGAAAGGTTACAAATGCTGACATATAAAGTAGGAAGGTAATATGAACAGCAGGTGTTGTGAAAGACAATTCAGCAACGTAGAAAGGAGCCTGGAAAGTGCAATTAGAAACAAAGTAGATGAAAACATACCTGATGACAGGCTGCCAATAGAGTGTAAATCTTCATTTTTCTTTCTAGAGTGATAGCAATGTTCTTTTCCTCTTCCCTTCTACATAATATTGCTGGGTAGATACCATTCCAGGCTTCTCTTCTCCTGAGCTGTCAGGAGCCACGTTCTCTAAACTGGAAACTATTCCAGTCATTGGGATTTTTTCCAGAAGTTCAAAAAGGAGTAGGAAACCAGGAAAATTCAGGTCATAACATTTTTACTCTCCAATAACATAAGCTAGAAATTGCTACTTTTTACTTGATAATAGTTACTTTTTATTTTATCTGGAATACTGAAGGCTTTGAAGCGCCTAATACTTATGAGTAACCTGTTTTGGTGTTGAGGAAAGGAAAAAAATAATTCCTGCAGGATTCCTACTAGTGAGAGGGCTTATGGAAGAAATGGTGTTCCTTTGGATAGATTTCACTGTTGGGGAATCTACTAGGGTTAACCGAAAAAGAAAAAAAACACAACTTTTTTATAACTTTAGAGCTTACAGTAACAACTACATGACAAAAGTTACTTAATGAGAGTAAATTAAATGCTCATGCAGGTAAAATATGGGCAGTTGTGAATCAAGGGAAAAAAGTCACTCCAGCTGTGAAACAGATCGCAGTGGGCACCAAAGGCACTGTACGCAAGAATGTTTGAAAAATCTATTTGGATTGTGAAGGGGTGTGTTTCTTCAGGGAAGAGTAAAGATCTTGTGCAAGGTTTCCCTTGGGTGGTGAAGCCCTGCATTATATGCTATGTTCCTTTTAAAGAGAGATGAAGCATTGCAGGGACTTCTGAGGAAAGATGGAGAGAGCTACTTGAAGCTTCTGTTTTAAAAACTGAAAAGACAATTAAATAGTGAAATATTTCTCCATTATGTTGTGAGTTTATTCCAGGGGCCAGTGAGTGAACATTAATGTGGCTTCGAGGGAATCTGGTAGATCTGATCTGACCTTCTGAAAACTGAAATGTTGCATTTGTGCTCTTCCTAAGTTCATGAGCAGCACTGGGCACAATGAGTGCACACAGTAATATACACAGTAATATACCGTATTACACACAGTAATAATAATTGCCATTGGTAAGTATGAAGATTTTGAGAGGAATAAGATAGCTGTTCATTAGCAAGCATTTTGGGTAAGTAGACAGCTAATGGAATAATGTAAATGATATGAGGAAAAATAGGAAGATGCCTTTGAACTATCTGACCTATGCTAAAGAACACAAAAATAGTGTTGGGAGTGGTAGGCAGAGGATTTAATGAATTAGGTAAGCAAGTCTGAAAGGGAGGAGTCTTTCAGAAGTATTCTATGTTTTTCATTGTCTATAGAAGGTAGCAGCGGAAACTTGATTAAAATTTAGAATACGGAAAGACTAAAGAGAAAAATGCATGGCAGAGAATCTAACAACGTTGAAAACCGAAAGTTGGTAAGAAAGAGAAAAAATTGGGGTTTGGAGATTTGGAATTCAAGAGCTGTAGAATGTGAAAGGCTAAGGATGGAACAAAAATACAATCTTAAGAATTGAAGGAATTGAAAATCTATAAAATCAAACATAGCTAAATCAATAGAAAATTTGAAGGAAAATTAAAGATTGTTAAAGATGGAGGAATTAGGAGCAAAAGTCCTATATTTCATCTTTTAAGAAATATAGGAGTAAAAAGGATGCAAAGCCTGGAGAGGGAAGAGAGAAGACTGGAGCATTCCCTCGGTTCCCTTTGGTAGACAGAGACAGAAAGACAGATGATGAATGCTTGGGGTAGTCTAAGGTGCAGACAGAGTGATATCAGAGAAGGGCAAAGAATTGAAGGATATAGCTGAAATTAGGGACCATAGTGACAACAGGGGAGAGGGAGGCTGGGGAGGGAAGGACAAATCTGTGAGCATCACAATGAGAAGGATGATAGCTTGGAGGTCATAAATACAAATGAGTGAAAAGCTGTGGAAGAGTGAGGGGCAATGAAGGAGAACAAGAGGTGATCTGATAGAAAAAGTACTAGAATTTGAGGATAAATAAAAGGAATTGAATTTAGGGGGCTTTGCTTGTTTGTTTGGGTTTTTCTGGGTTTTGTTTGTTTGTTTGTGTTATTGGGTGGTTGCTTTGGTTTGGATTTTATTTGTTTGTTTGTTTGTTTGGGGTTTTTTTTGGTGTTTTTTTGTTTGTTTGTTTGGGGTTTTTTTTTTGTTTGTTTGGGTTTTTTTGTTTTTTTTTTTTACTTTCCCATTTTAAACAAATAAAGACTTTACCATGTGGTACAGTTTGCTTCATATTTAAAACTTTTAAAATAACATTTTATGTCTTTATTTTGTATATACAAATACCTGCCTAAAGGTTGCTGCTGTTACTATTAGGAAGGAGGAATTTGCTCCAAAGAAACTACCAGGAATACCAGTAAACAAAGACGTATTTTCCCAGCAGAGAGGTGAATTTTTGTCTGCAAACTAACAAACCAGTTGAGATTTATATATTCAATGTTAGTGCATAAAAATTAAACATTTTATTGGTAGTTACCTGTCTATGATGCATTCACCTCCAGCTACATGCTAATACTGTTTGTTAATGTCTTTTCCTGATGGTATGTGACTATAATTTTCTGAGTGTATCAGATCTGTTTAGCACTGTCCAAAATAAAATAGCATGGAGATATAAATGCTAATGGAGAAAGTGCACCATGGGGAATGTACATCATAGCATGAAACTACTTTCTTTATGTACATGAGCTTTAAGCAAAGAATCTTGGGGTTTGTTTGAGGTTTGATTTTTTTTCAACATACTCATTCCCTAGATTTCTTTCTCCTTATATCTTGTGGTATTTCACATACTACATACAAAATGAAGCTCACATTGCTACTTGCTACAAATTAAGCTGAAGAAGATCTGTGTCTGACCATCCTAAAGCTGTGAATTGAGCTTTTATGGATGGATGATTTTATTTCAAGTCACTTCTTTTCATTACAGTTGCCCCAACTGTGGACTTCATTTCAGAAGGGCTTAAGAGGTGAGTGCAGGCAGTTTTGACACAAGTTATATGAATAAGTGTCATGGTGGGGGAATTACATCAGATTTGAGATCAGTATTTGTGTAAGTGGTAACTACACCACACAAATAAATACCTGAATGGCATGAATATCCTAAAAGGATTACAAAAGAATAAAAGAGCAAATGTACAGAAGTCCAAGAAGACAAAAAGAATTCTTTAGAAACACTGAATTCTCACATGAACACAACTTTTAAAGCGTGATATTGCAGTTTGATGCATATGTCTTTAATACGTATAACTCGGAGATGATACACTGTTATTAGAGACTTATCATGCCTGATGTGCAATGCAGAGGCGTTTGCTTTGATGAATTGGAATTTGCTGTCATGAATCCAATGGCAGCAATGAGACACATCACTACCACTAGCATTCAGAGGCTTATAGCTATAATTACCCTATATTAATACATAGGCATATACAGGACAGAAGCAAATCTCTATCTATTTGTGTCCTCCACCACAAAATTCCTATTTCCCTCAGTGTTTTGTATGGCTTATGTGTTTCAAACTTAATCCTGCATATCAAAAGAACAGTTAGTCTTTACAGCCACACTAAGTGTTCATATCACTAAACATGTATATTATTCTAGACTTATTTCTGTGAGATTTATGCATACTGTATAAAGAAGCAGAGGAAGAGAGAGAAAAGTGAAAATTTCTTCCCTGCTTAAAAAGGATTTCAGCTATTCAAAAGATCTGAGAACAGCAGAAAGAGAAACATAAAGGAAAACAGTAAACTGTAGGAGCTGCATCCTTTGTTATAAGATGCATATTCATTGGAGAAAAAAAAGCTGGAAACATTTTAAAATTGCACATATACAATTTACAGCTGCTCTGACTATTCTGTATGACATTCAGTTTTAAAACAGACAGCTTGGCTCTGTTTATGCAATTTTAGAACTGTCAGACTCTTCCGTAGAAATAATATAAATGCAGCTTGTGAAACGGCTTCAGATATGGGAAGCTGCAAAGATTTGTATGAATTTCTAAAGTTCTTAAAGTCCTGTTTAAAATTTTAGGGAAGAAAAAAAATCCCATTGCCCATAATTCTAGAAGATTTGGAAAAGCAAATGTACCAATTTCTCTTTTTACACAATGTGAAAATTACCAGGCAAATTGTCACTGTGTGATTGCAGTACCTTTTTTTTTTTTTTTTTTGGTAGGTTTTCATGAAGATCAGAAGCAGGACAGGGTCTGACCCAGTTTGGGAGTTCATGAGGAGTGAGTATGCTATCCACACTTGGGTAAGTGGTATGTCTAATATACAGGAATATGATGTAGTCTAAGAACAGCCTGGAGACATTCAAGAGTGGGGCTTGCCTTCTGTGTAACAAGCAAACCTGCAAGAAATGTCTTTGGAAAGGCAGTCTGGATGTTTGCTCCATGTCTGGGCTGCCCCAGATGAGCACAACACAAACTGTGACTTTCATGTGGATAGGAGGAAAACAAAAGGTGTGAGCACACTGTCAAATGCTGTAGAGACCAAACTTTATTAACAGGTAAGGAAACATTCAATAATCTGCCTTCTTTCTTTCTTTCTTTCTTTCTTTGGATAGGCTTAGCTGGATTCAATACAGGTGCTATACTTAAAAGTGCCCAAACCTAGAAACGCTCTGACCTCTGCTGTCTTACCACCATCTGTTTTGTACAAAACTGTTCTGAAATTATTGCATTTATGAATCTTGTCACTTCATTTCTTTAATAGCTTGATTTCTTAGAAGTTATCTTCTTGTTTTACTACAAAACAGGAACACATATCCTCCACCCCCCTCTCCTTGCGACCAACTGTGGCTTTATATTTTGGTATGAGAGTTTTTTAAGTTCTGGGGAGGATTTATAGTGGTTTCTTTGGGGGATTTTAGGTGGCTGGTTAGTTGGTTGCATTTAGTTTGGTTTGGGTTTTTAAGTTATTCTGCTTAATATTAAAGTTATGTTACACTACCTGTGTATCTTGCTTGTGACATACATTACCTGATTCACTTTTTAATTTGTCTGAGCTTGTCTTATCACCAGAGATGTAGTCTGTTATTGATTAAATAATTAATTTAGCTGTCCTCCAGATGATAAATCTGCTTATTGTCACGAGAAAGTTGATATACTATATTTTGTTTACAAAGGTTGTACAACAGTCAGAAAGTAATGTATACCTACAACATTTTTATAGATTTTACATATTATGTACATTTCATTAACAGTTACATCCAGCAATAAATGTATATTTATTTGATAAAAATTGAAACTGGCTCTAAAATAACTCACATTTATTGGTTGTGCTCAAAGTAAAAAGAATCAGGAAAAATTCACATGGTGAATTAGCTTATGAAACTTTAAAAAATTTTGTCGTGTTTGCTAAGCTCTCCCATTTAACCCTTTCAACACTGCTTTGGGAAGGCACAGAGATTTCCTCCCACCTTCTAAACTTGTAAGCATATGGTATATTGCATACATCCATAGACACATCCTAATTTTGTCTCTCTGTATGAACTTCTTATATGTATTCCATGGGTTAAGAAGAGGTTATCTTGTCAATCTTGTGTTTAAAAATATAAGTCTGTTTCTAATTTGACCTTACATTGAAGTAGACATATTTTTAAATGACAGTTCTAAGAAATTAGGTTTTTCTTCCCCTTCCCCTTCTTCACTCAGAATACTATCCACAATCTGGATTAACATTGAAGAAAAAAATTATCATCCTTACCATCACCTTTTCAGCTACAGCTCTCCAGCCAGACACAATTTTAGTCTCTACTTGTAGAACCCATACTGTTTCAGAGGCCGTTTCAGAAACAGGCTCTGAGAAGGTTTTCAAAATCTGGATAAGATGTGTGCTGGTTTGAAAGTAAAACCAGTGAAAGACTCCAAGTCAGAAATACAATTTAATAGGAGGGGGAAAAAAAAGGTAAAATAAAANGTCATACAGCACAGCATGAATGGGCCCATTAACAGAACATAGTCCGGAGGGTGGGGACAAGGGAAACACTGCCCCACCTGGTTTCAACAGCTCATGAAGATGGTGATAGAATACATGTCTTGGGCATATCTTACATTGTAACCTAGGACAGATGAAAAATAAAAGGGAGTACAGCAGAATTAGAGGTATGCTTGGCACCCTACTTCCATCCTGATAAAAATGCCATATACAGCAGAGATATTCGAAAGTAATTATTGTCAAGGAGGAGTAAGAATGGCAAATGTTTTTTGTTTGAAAACTGTTCTTTCTTGCATTTGGGCCTGGTATACTTCTTCACCTCATCAGTTAAACCAAAGTATAAATGTCTTGCTTTCAATGTAATAAATTCATAGAAACAAAGGAAGGAATATTGTAAAACTTTCCTAATTTTCAAGGCATTCTCTTTTTACATATAAATATATTTTACAAATGTTGGATAACACCTTTTTAGCAAAAAGGATGCTGGATACATTAGCAAACATGCTAACTAGAAAACATATGTGAGCTAATCTTCAAGTGCAGTGTGATAGGAAGAGTTTATACCATTACTAAATAATCAGAAAAAAAAGTGCTTCGGCTGCAAGTGTAAAATATAAATCCTGGAAGTTAAGATCTTTGAAAATATACTATTTCACTTCCAAGGCAATTTTTTTCATTGCATTTTATCTATGTATTAATTTTTCATTTAATGGTTTTGGAAGTAACAAATATTTGACCTGTGATGTTCAATACACTATTACAATTCCCAAAATCATGTTAAATGCTTTAGTTTCTAAAGGATAAAATTTGGGTTATTTTTATTGCCTGTGTCACTCAAAAAATACATAGAGTGGATTTATAAAGATGTATATTTATGGATGTCTGTGTCTACTGACCTACTGCATATATAATGTACCTGAATTTATATATTTTTATATACATATATGTTTATATATGTTGACTAAACATGCAAATAAGCACTCTGAAGGGATTTTAAGCACCTAAGTTCTTGCATAATGTCAGTATTTTCTCACAAGTCTTCAGTGTTATTTTCCTCACAACATTTGGACATTATTGATGCATATCATTCTGTAGAACCCTCCAATGGATTCAAATGATATATACAGACTTTCAATTTATATTTTCGTCACTTTAGAAGGTTCTATAAGCTGTGCTTCAGTAGAAAAAATGATTCATATACAAAAAAAAATTAAAATATATTTTCATAAAAAGGGCACAAATTATTGATAAACGCATCTATGTTTGCAGATTGGTTATTTCTCAGAGGTTATTTGGGGTCATAATTGTAAATCTCATTACCTTGCTTGAAGGAGAAGGTCTCTTTCATTATTACGGTGCTGAGGTCCATATCCCTGAAGCTAATTGCAAGGTATTGCTTCAGAGTTCTAATTGTTTGCCATCAAAATAGCTGTGTAAGCTTGATTAACAGTGTTCAGCAACATTCATAATAGTCCAAGCCTGGTCCTGCATAAAATAGAAACTGGGAAAAAATCAATAAGATTTAATAAGATCAGGAACAATCACTTACAATAGTACATCAATCACACAAAGTAATAGGTGCAGGATTTGATAGGGTCCTGAACTGCCTGAGAGATTCATAACCAGTACTCGTTAATGATTTGTTCATTTGCATTTTATCAATCCAGCTACAGCTGACAAGCAGAAGGAGCAGTAAGGAAATATGTTGACTTAAACTCATCAGGGTTTGCAATTAAAAAAAACCCAGAGAACTTAATAGGAAAATCAGACGTGTCTATATATGTGGAGGGCGTGTGTATATACATGTGTAGATGCGCTCTTTCTTGCTGTAAGGTTATAATAAATTACCACTCCATAGTGGCTATTAGTATTCCCATAATCCCTCAGAAAGTCTGCTTATGTCTGAGAAAAAGTACAACAATATATAAATTTTTAAATTCTCCTCAGTGCTTCACAATGTTACTTTCTCATTGCATTTCACATAGTGTATTGCCATCGCAATATTTAATATGAAACATGCATATTGTCTTGTTTTCGTACCCTTTTAAATAAATAAAGCCCTGGGCTTTGCCTTGGGCCAAACCCATATCAAACACAAAACCAATAGTAATGAGATGGCTTTCTGGTGATTATTATTTAGCATTATATCCTATATCAGCAGATTTTATGTCTTTCTAAAGTAATTAAGTTTTGTTTACTATCTGAACATTTTTGAAATTGTCATGAATAAACATCAGATCTCATTTATCCAGACTCTTGCCTGTTTGTAATGCATCAGTCTTTGTTTAAAATAAGAAACCCAGAGCCAAGCCAAGCTAAAATGCTACAAAAAACCTCACATGAGCTGCCTTATGTGTGGATGAGTTATTAAGAGAGTGATCTTGTAGGTCTAGCTGAAGATTGTTTGTTTGCCTGTGTTTGTTAGGTCCATTTTGATGAGTGCCTCATTATAAACCAGATTACACATCTTCCTTTACTGAGGAGCAGTTTGCTCTGTTAGATGTAGTAATTCTAATTTATATCCGAATTAATGTGTTTCCCTAGTATATAGCCTTTTCTTGTCCTTACACCAGATTTATTTTTTTTTCTCAGACAAAACTTTAAAATAATGTCTTGAGTTCTCTGAAGTATCTCGTGACCCAGAGCATGCGTTGTTTATTTGTACAATCCCTTTTTTTGCTCATTTTAGTCAGCATACACATTTTAAAAGGAGAGCAGCAAATTCTTAATCAATATATGCTCCTGTCACATATACTATAAGCATAATAACAGCATTTAATGCCAGTGCAAAGTCTGGGCTTCCTCAACACATGGTTTAAAATAGAGATTGTCACATGGCAGTATGATATGGAAAGAATTTAATTTGGGCTTTCTGTGCTACGTCAGGCCTTTTGGCCTTGGCAACTGTGATGGACGACCTTCCCAGGTTAGGCCACACTATGATTTTTGAGGCAAAAGGATGACTGAATTTACAGGCTGACTGATACTATGATTTTAAGGTTGCACCATGGCCATGCCAGTGGTATGGCTCCATGGAGAAAGAATTGGCAGGTTACTGGTTTTGTCAGAAAATCAGCTCAATCGCTAACGAGATTTCAGAAATTATATTTTCTAAACTGCTATTCTGGGACACGTAAAAACTATCAGCTACTGTATTAATTATGGATTAGTTATAATAACTATTAATTTTATGGTACTCTCAATTTTTTTATAACTTTACAAATATATCCTGAACTGGATAATTAAATCCATGAGCTTTATTAAAATCAGAGTAGTAATAAAAGAAAGGGAATTATTTGCTACAGTAAGTCTTGAGAAAAGGATATTCTGTTTCTGGTTCTGAGCTGACCGTGAATAATTTGTGGTTTTTTAATAAGTATGTTTGCTTCATTAAATGGTTGTTTAATGAAGAAATACTATAGCCTCTGAATTTGCTAGATAGTCTTGGATAAAAATATTAATTTGCCTGTTAGAGGTGTGTGAGTTAAAGCGATGCTATTCACTTCTTTGAGTAGGTTTGATGAAATAGTCCCTTTGTCAGCTGCTGCTTCAGCTTCCCCAGTGAGTTGTCCCCGAGTCACAGATATCATGTAACACCTAAGCTACTGGAGTCACTAACTAAATTTAAGCCCGGGCTAATTTCTATTCAGTTTAAGTCTAGATTGCAGAGTCTAGCAAGAGCTAAAATGCGCCACAATGAAGACTCTATCCTCAGAAAAAGGAAACAGAAATGTCTGGAGTAGTTGCATTTCCAATTTACTGACAGACATGAGCTAGCACCTTCAGTATCAAGCTAGGTTTTGCTAATCTTTGATTAAGCATGTGTTGCTTTTTCAGGAACAAACCTTCATCCCTGACTGCTGTGCCTGTAATGCAGACTGCAAACGTCTTAAAAGAGTACTGCCCCAAATCCATGAGAAAAAGGACAGGTATTTTTAAATTTCAGATTAATTGCTTGTTTTCAGATATATGCATGCATGATACCTAACTGTCAGCTTTGTTGGCTGTGTTTGAGGGCTGTGCCTTTTAGTGGAACTTCCATTCATGGGAAGCCCTGAGCCGCAGTGTACTGCAGTATTGTCTGGCAGCACCTCTGTCTCTGTGGCCAAGGACTGATAGATCCTGGATTTTCCTGACCAAGCCATGGGATCAGAGAAAGGAAACCTCTGAAATGGCCTGGGCATGTGAGAAAAGCACCAAGGAACAGAGATATATGTCAGATGTAGGGGATGGAGACATCTGTGTGACACAGACACACCTACCATGTGCAGGTATGTCCAGTTATTGATAATATGAAAATATTAACGTTTCTTTCTAATGAGTATACTGCTGTTTGTATCCTCACATGCAGCAATTATCAGTTTGCTCTCTAAGAGCCAACTCAGGGGCCAGATACTTGAAAGAAACTTTTTAATCAGTTTCACTCTTTAGAGAGGTTAAAAACAGAATCAATAAAAGATTTCCAGAACTTCAAGAAATTAGGGGAAAAAATAGAAAGTTCACAGAGCTTTTTATGGAGAACAACTATCAGAAAATTATACAAATCACTTGAGAAATGAACATAAAACCAAGGCACTAATTATCTGAGATGCCTAATAAAAAGTGGTAGCTTGTGTTTACACTGATTTATTTTTTCCATTCTGCGAAGGCTATGTTATTCACCCTATGCTTGTTATGACTTTAAAAACACTATGTCGGAAAACTATGTTCTTGCTAAAAAAATAAATACAAGTTTTAAAAGCACTTTTCCTTGTTTCTTTGAAAAAATGTTATATTAAAAAGTATTTTAATATCGCTACTGCTGAACTTTTGAGTGTGAAAATGTCACATTATTCTGAACTTTGGGACAGTCTAAATGCATCATGTTTCTGTATCTTTATAAAAAGAAGTGACTATGAAAAGCTCTTTAAATATTCTGGGTGAATAAGAAGCAAAATACTTCAAACTAGGCTTTCTTCCATAGGAGGAAATAATGGGAAAGCAATGTCCAGTTCTAGGCAACTGCTGTTTTGTAAAGACATATCACACTGGAATGATTTCTATCCCCAAAGAAGAGACAGAAAAGAAGGGATTTCATCAGTATGCCCCTGATTTGTGTATAAGACAGAAGTTCAAACAGGTATTATGGCCTATGGCTGACAACTGGTCCGTACACCAGTTGTGATATCCACAAACTTGACAAACGAGAATCAGGGTTTACCATGGCTACAAACCAGGCATGCAGACCAAACTGGAAAAGAAATTAGCTTCTGCTTATCAAATTCTAAATATTATACATGTTGTGGAATGCATTTTTAAGGCCTAGTCCTGAAATGAACACACTAAAAGTAATACAAATTCTGAAGACATCATGTTAGGTCACACTGTTAATAACCAGAGCTTGAAGTCTCTCTTTTTCAGTGAGTTCCAGATTGAAAGTTTTTCTGTTTGACTTCTATTATCTCAAGTTTTTCCCCTAGAATATTTAAAATATAGGCTTAATTCTTTTCTTCTTTCTTTTCCTTCCTCCTCCTCTTCTTCTTCTTTTTTTTTTTTTTTTTTTTTTTTTTTTTTTTTTTTTTTTTTTTTTTTTTTTTTTAGTTTTTTGCACATGTTTTCTTTTTTTTTTTTTTTTTTTTTTTTTTTTTTTATTTTTCTTTTTTATTTTTTTTTTAATCTTGTCACCATGTTGTCATTTTTTGTCATGTATATTATTCCAGAAGGATTTGATGTCTGGAGTGATTGCATAAATCAACTCAACTATGTCACTACTTATAAGTTTGCAATATGTTAACTCTCTTCATAATTTACATAATGTTTAAATAATATACCTTCTTTTTCCCTTATCCCTACATTAATGTGATTAGAATCAGTGGAAGCGCTATAATTTTCTTGTAACATGTGCTTTCCACCTACGCTTGCTTATTACAAGAAGTATCATTTCTAAAACTAGCAGCCTCTGATCAGTTTAGCTGTCAAAAATTACTTTTTTCCAAGAACAAAATTACCTTGTAAAACATATTATTGTTTCTACTTAATATTCCTGTTAAGGTAAACAAACAACAGAAAATTGTTGCCTTGTCTTATTTATTTCCATGCTGGCATCGAACTGTAAGTAGTAGTGGAATACATCTTCTGATATATTATGCAATTAAATTGATGGATGGTTAATTGAGTCAGTATGGCATACCATATGTGTACTCCTGACCTGAATGTCAGTGGTCAGATTAAGGCTTCACACATTTGACCAAAGAACATATGCTGTTATTGAGAATGTGGCTCTAGATAGGATAGGGATTTTAGTTCATGGGAAAAAAAAATCATCATAACTGGCTTTGCTCTCTGGTTGTTGGAGCCCTGGCTCCTTAGGAGTCCAGCTGTAAAAGACTTTAAAAATAATGAAAGTTATTAATTAAAAGCTTACTGACATCATGGCCATTAACTTTGGCAGGCTCTTTCATTAATTTATTTGAGGTCTCTTATTACATGACATATCCTCATCATAGCATTTGTGCCTTTGTACATCAAGCTTGAGATCTTATTGTCTTTTAATTTGAGCTTAGCCCTTTCTTTTTTTAACCCAAATGCCTTATTTTTTGAAGAAATAAAATATTTTCCCTATTGGTGGGCATGATACATATGCAAGCAATAAAGTAGCAGAAGGAGGGGAGCTCATACACCTTTAATGACAGTGACACATAGACATCAAAACACATACAGATTCTCACAGAGAAACATTCTTGTCTATATAGTTACATCACAGTTGCAAATAATGGTATTTTTAGAAGTGCCTCGCTAAAACATTGTTTTCATGATGATTAGTCCTAGTTTTTGGCAGATTTAATATTTCTGTTTTATCTTATTTATCTAAATAATATTTAATGACATTGTATTTTTTTGTCAGCTATTTTGCATATTTTACTTCTAAACCAGCTATTATGGGAGCTATTTTAGCTTCACAAATGTTTTAAAGTAAATTATGTTATTTTACAAAATTATTGCAGTAGAACATACATCTGAGCAATAATGTTTTATCTTTGACATTGCTTTGAAGACTCATCCATTTTGACAGGTAACTGATTTAAAGCTATTTAGTTTGCATCAACAGTGAGATAAAACGAGACTTGTACAATGTGTACCATAGAAGAAAAAAGTACACTGTCATTACATGGTTAGAAAAAACAAAGATTTGTAATGGGAAAAAAACAGCTAATAGGGAAATATCTTTGATTCAGTCATTGCTTATTGTAGCAAACCTGCATATTCTTTGTCCACTGACTTAACCTAGAAAAAGAGTAGTACTGTCTCTGCTGCATAATTTGTTACTGCCACTTTGAGAAAGATTATGATAATGTACATATAACAAAATTGACAACAACGGAGGAGTCCTGTAATTTTGAACTAAATTCAAGGAGGCTGCTCTGAGCATGAGAACTAACAGCGTCTTCATTATGATTAGCTTACCTTTTCAAGTGTTCTGCTAGGAACCTCTATCACATAAATTGAGGCAGGAACTTTATTATCATCACTATAGCAACTGCAGGGAAATTTATTTCAAAACAGTTGGCTACCTGAAAATTTTCTCATGATGAAAAAAACAGCAGATGATATATACATTTTAATTCATTTTCATTTATTCCTGTTTTGAAGTGGTCCATAAATGAGTGAAAGGCTTTTTGTTGTTTTAAAGACAAGATGGCCAATTCCATCTTAATTTTTTCCTAATCCATCTTTTTTTTTTCACTAGGAGCAAACAGGAGTGCTGAAGGATTTTAGTTTTATCATAATATGTATAACTTTAATTATGCTAAGATATGCAATATTTCAAATTGGCCATTTAATGCACAATTCTCTTCCTTATTTAATTTTGGAGCATGATGTTACCTAGCTTTTCTTTCAACTTTGATCTTAAATCACATAACCACTCAGCAAGAATCGTGAAGTGTGCATTTTTTTATTATTTTCCCATGGTGTTATTATGTTCTGTGCCTAAAGAAAAGGAATAACTACACAGATGGATTGGTAGGGGATGTGAGGAAACTGTAGATGCACATAGAAATTGAATACAAATACAAGAAAGTGTCTCTTTTTTATCCATAGTAGGATGGATCCCATGTTCACAATTGTAATTTTTCATGCACAACCCCCCTTTTGTTGCATTTCTGTAATTACAGAGCTAGCATAATGCTGAAGACAACAGTAATGCTTCAGAAATTGGCATCAATCTTTCATTAAAAATGTACAAAATTATTTTTTTTTATTTCTTTCTGGTCTGTGATAGTTTTGTTTTCTTTAAAACAAAGAAAGAGAAAGACAGTGTTTTGAAACGTGTTTCATTAAATGAGCAGAGAGAAATGGAGAAATAGCTATCTTGAAACCCTTTTTCTCCACAAAATATAGAAAGTGTAAAAATTCCTATTATTTATGCATCATGGCTGGTGTTCCATTATGAAAGTGCAGTGTATCTCAATGGTACCCTATATAACACACTTCAGTCACTGCTTTAACCAACGCTCATTTTTTATTGAAAAAGACAGTATAAAGTTTACCACAATCTGCATTAACACATAGATCACGATGGGGACTTCCTTAGCCCTCTTTAACTGTTGCATCTTACTTGTAGCCAAATTTCTCTCAACTCCTCCTAATAAAGAAGAATATTTTATGTTTTGGATTTCAGTGGGTTCTTCCTTCAACTATGAAATGGAAATATGTTAATTTTCTTTCACAGACAGGAAGGCACTTAAAGAATCGCTGAAAATGAGAATGTAAGATTGAATGCAAAACAGTCAACACTGTCGAATATTTCGGATACTTCACATGAAGCTTATTTTCATTTGATATTTTTAGGAATCTTACCAGGACACCTACCTAAACAGTCAAGATGTGCTAAGATCCTAAAATAACTCATTGGGAAAGGTTGCTTCTCCAGAACATTACCAGAATTTCTCTCCGAAAGTGCCTCTTTTTCTTCTTTTGACTAAGTAGGAGTCTATTGTATTCTTCCCTTACTAGCCTTAATTCACTAAAAAATCTATCAAGTCAAAGTATTTTCACTCACAAACATTTTACAACAGAAAGACAGAATTTTCAATTGCAATATGTTTGGTTGGGATTTTTTGTTCAGTAGATTTTGGTTGATTGATTGGTCATTTGAGGCTTAGTTTATTGGGGGGCATTTTTTTGTGCTGTGGTTTGTTTGTTTAGTTGTTTGGTTGGTTGTTTTTGGTATTGTTTTTTGACACTTTTTTAACTACAAACCCTTGAGGAATATGAAAATCCCGAGAGGCCACATCTTGAAGTCATTGCTGCCAATGGGAATTTTGCCAGTGAACCCCCCCAAGAACAATATTTCACCCTTTTACACAAACTAAGAGTCAATGAACAAATGTGTGTACTTTGGAAATGTGAATGGAATAAGTCAGGGTAACTATGTGAATGATCAGAGATGAAATTAGTTTTCAGTGCTGCTTAATATTTATCAAAAGAACATCTATCATTAGGTATTATAATCCATAAACACAAATGATTACTTTGTGGAAGAAAGTGCTAGTGCTTTGAAAATCTATCTCTAGATATTGAAACAGCCATTGTAAAATGTTGTTCATCTATATGACAGCTTAAAATATTTTTTAAATAGAGATCTCAATTTATTAAGGCAAAAGATCATACATTAATGTATTTGGGCCAACTCCAGTATCTCGCTGAAGTCCCATCAGAGCCAGCCTCACTCTACATTGATTCACTATTCTGCTAGCATGTACACACTTGCAGTGTTAACATTTCTGCTGCCCACAGAAAGCCAGCTACCTGGTGGCCCAGAATGCACCCACAGGCTCTGCCACTCCTTCACCTTCCCTGAGGGCTTTGACTGCCTTTTCTTGTGGTCATCTCTGATGCGGCACCGCTGTTTGACCTTCGTCAGAGCTGCAAAAGGATAAGCCTTGTTGGGGTCTACCACCTTCCTTCACCTGAGACACTTGCCCTAGATCCTTGCTGTAGCCTGTCTTTTCATTTTTCTGACCCTGACCCACCGACCTGATATTCTGCCTTGACTCTGGACCAGACCCACAACTGGGGACTTATCTGTGATCCTTGGACAGAGGCTGACCCTGGTCCCTGTCACAGATCCTGCCATATACATCTCACTGGGCACAACAGGATGGCACCCCATCAGTGTGGCACTGAGTGGTCAGCCTGACCATCACCCATGGCCCACAGCCCTTTACAAAGCAGCCTCCTCCTCCTGCTTCTTGGTAGTACAACTCCCAAGGGTCAGCCAACCTGAGATAGGAAAGTAGTGCTCCAACTCACGAATTTCTCTGTTTCCTTTCATTCTTGCTGCCTGCTTTGATAAACCTGTATCTGGAAAGATTTTCCTATGTATGTCGGGTTTTGGTCAATATGTAAGAGACAGAATGTATATCCCAATTTAGCCAATAATATGTTGTTCATCAGGAACATAGAAAAGCTGATTGCGATCCATTTTTTTGTTGGATCTGGTGACTAGAACCTGAGCAGCTATACAACCCCTTTATGTCCTCAGTTCTCATATATTTCTTTATGAGAAAATGTTCCGTTTGCCAAAGCAGGCATTGTGCCAGAAAATGAATTATTAACTCCACAACCAAAGGATTAAGGTCATTGTATGTTATTTTCACTTAGGAATTCTGCTGTAATGAATGTTGGTGAAGAATGGAACATTCCCAAAATAAAAGCTCAGGGCAAATGCAGTCAAACAAACACAAGGACTGTGGCATTCACCTGAGATGCTGGAACTTGGAAAGTCGTCACTGCTTGAACATCACTTCTCAAATACAAACCAAGGAAAAAACAGTTCTCAGCTGGCTATCTGAGGAAATGTGAAGGGTATGTTCTCAACAGTTTGTCGTCAGAGTCTTTTTATGAGGATTAGATAATGTGTTGTGATGAAGAATGGAAAATTTAATACATTTTGTTTGGAAATCCCAGCTCTTTCCTGTCTGTCCAAAGGGTTATCTTCATATTTTGATGCACTAATACTACCATCTCAAAATTTAGAAGAAAATCAATTTAAATAAATCATAATCTGAGTTTCATGTCTGATCTCTCTTCTTGAACTTCAAATGTAAACTTTGTTATAAGACGTCCTTTTCAACATTTCTGATTCTCTGCCATCCTCTAACTCTTGAAATGTTGAAAAAGATAGTTCATGCATAATGCATTAGGTGAAAAGTCTATAAATTTTTTTGCTTTTAATTCATTTAGGAATCAAACTAATTTAATTTTCCTCATTGAGTATATTTTTATTCCTTGTAAAACAATCATTAAAACATTCAAAATAATAGAAGTGGAATAAGAAAGCATATCAAACATGTAGTTTTAATAATAGATTGCATTGTTAAGTCAGAAAGAATTAGGTAATTGCTGACAGTAAATATTTTAATGCATATTCTCCTCGTAGCTTGTTAATTCAGTTACTTACATTAGAATAGTTGCATAAGAAAAACAACATTTTTTGCTAAATCAATTATCATAGAAAGCATTTTCTTAAAGTTTATGCATTTACATTACATATGAATGAACAATATTGTGTTTATATCTAATTTAAGAAACATGATTCTTAGGAATTAAGAATGTGTCCAAGATAGAAGGGAAGGAACTTCACTTTGTTAGAAGAAAAAAGGGGCAAAATTCCCCTAAGACCATCTACTCAGGATTTGGGTTTGGACAGAGGAACATCCTTGAATCAGGATCTGGATCAGAAGGGTTCCATGGAGTTGTGTGAAAATTTATCAATCTGTTCAGCTGAGAGGGTGTTGGAAGAAGGGAATGTTGGTAAAGAATTTTCATGTCGGTTAAACAGAGAAAAAAAAAATCCATTTGAAGTATTAAACATATTCTTCCAATTATAGGATACCTTTTTCCAAACCTTTATAGCTCCCTATAAGTCACTCTGGAAGTGACTTGAATGTTTTTGAAAACCTAAGTTACATACCCAAGTAAGAAGTATTTTTAAAATAGTTACCAATACCATGTCATCAGTATCTAAATACCTTGTAATGTGAAAAAAAGACATGACTAGGCATGTCCATTGTCCCTTGCAAAAGGCATCACTTTGAGTTGAACACAGAACTAGAAATTATAAAATTAAATTGTCTTTTAAACATATATCTATATCTGCCACTCAATGCTTCAAATGACTCACGAAGTTTTCTTTGTGGAAGCCCCTATAGAGTGATGCCATTGTACCTCTTGAGACACAAAAGGAAATCTCCCAATGAAACAAAGGCTTCAATAAGTTGCTTGAAGCCACTGCCACTTCATCATTCAACTGGAGCTCTCAGTGTTACCTTTCCCGACCTTGGTGAAAATACCAACGTAACACAAGCAACATCTCTAGAAAAAAAACCTCCTACTTCCTAGGGACTTCATGAATGTGAAAGGAAGAAGAGAGAGGTGAAAAAATCGTTACTGACATATTGCCTCTCCAGGGCAACACTCTCTCCTTGCTTCTCTGAAGGCAATTGCCTGGTCCTGGCAAGGAGAGTCACCTCCTTTCCTATAGAGTTTCAAAGATGGAGCATTCTCTGTATACTCATTGCATCCACTAAATATTATAAGCATGGGATGTTTTGGCCAGCTGGATGGGAATAGAGGGTAGCTATGTGTAACCTTCAGGATCTCTTTCTCTTTCATTTGCAGTAAAATAGGGAAATACATACTTAGAAGACATCATTTTCCCCCTCATTCCTAGACAGTATAGATAAACAGCAAGTAGTACAGATCAGCACTTTTACAGGGTTCAACCTCAAAACAGTTTTCTGCTCTTTACTGTACTTTGGTTTGGCTGATTTTTATGCATTAGTATAGAAGAGAGTTTTTAATATTCAAATGGATGCCAAGCACAGTAGTATAGTGCATTAACCTTTCCCTTTGAGATATTTTAGTTCAATTGGTGGCAGAGAAAACCACAAACTGTGGCACAATTGTCATTCTCGTAAATGATTTGTGACTGTGTAAATGCAGACGCCACAGCTGTCATGTAGTCTGCACACAGGCTATACTGGGTCTGTAACTCAGACCCTTCTGCTCCAACAACACAGGCCTTTTCCATTTGTACTGTTCCACTAGCTGTTGAAATGGCTTAAAACTAGAACAATTTATCCTTCCCCTTTTGAACTTTAGCAAAATAGGACAGAGCTCTAAACTAGCTTTCATTTACCAACCCAAATTCTCCCAATGCGATTTTCTAAAGCAAACATTTAAATCCAGTGATACCTAAATAGCTGTCAGCGTTATTATAGAGAGCTGTACAAAACTTAAAAGCTCAGAAACAGATACATTTTCCAGGTTTCAAGTGTCACTGCAAACCACAGATTCATGACTCTGGATTGAATATAACATCTAATTTACGGGTTTGGGTGGAAACCGCCTAAAAGCTGCAAATGCCTTGGAGCTTTTATTTTAAAAGACCCAAAATTGCAAATCTGGCTAAGATTTGCTTTTTGAGGGAGTTAGTTTGAACCGAAAAATCACAAAGCAATACCAGGGAGAAATGAAATCATGTGAAACAAGTCAGCAAGGCATGTCTCAACATGGAATCAAAACACGGCAGAGATATCTCATGCACTTCCTTTGCAGGCCCAATAGACAGGAGAGTCACAGCGCCCAGCAGATATGTACCCCTTTCCAGTAAAAGGCAAGTCAGTTACTTACTCTCCTCTCTGTTTAAGAAAGACCTAAAGATCAAAAGGAATTTTTCACTATGCAGGACTCAGAAACAAAAAGGGATATGAAAAAAATTTGCAAAGCCCCTATTATTTCCTGATATAATACAGCAATGCTGACTTCACTTACTTCTGAATAACAGATTATTTATTCCTCTGTAGAAAAGCAACATTTTTCCAAAACTTAATATGGAACTGTTCTAAAATTATTACAGGAAATATATTTTCTCAGCTACTGTATTTAAACAGAAAATCTCTGCTGAATATAGTTCTGTGCTTTCTTTATTTGTTTATATTCAGGAACAGTTTGCAATTCTTTCCACCATCCCACCCCAATTCATTGAGCCTATAGGTCTTCAGGCAATCAGCAAATACTGGAACAGAGATGTAGTGTTTAGTTGTTGCTTCCAAAACCTAGACTGCCAGTAACTTAATGAACCCTCTGGAGATATGCTCCCATGTGGAGCACGTTATGTCTGTGCTTGAGAAGGTTTAAATTAGTTATTTCTTAGAATACCCTGTGATGAAGGCACTGCTACCAACTGCTTCTCTTGTCACTAGCCCATCAGGGCAATAAACCAATTAGTTGTTGCCATAGTAAGGGTCATTTCTTACTATTTTAAATTCTTAGGAGGGATACACAGCACTTCCTGTATTTGTGGAATCAGCATTTTCAGTTCATTATGATTGCAAATGTATGTGTTCCTTCACAAAAGCAGTTTCCTTGTCAAAAAGGACTTGTTACGTAGCTGTTTTATGAAGTGTTAGCATAATATGGGGGTACGGGGTAGGAGGGAAGAGAGTAGGAGGTAGTCTGCTGCTTCAGATATATCAACCATCCATTTTTTATGAATGCTTTTGAAAAATATTTGGTCCTCAATTAGAAGTAGCCACATGCTGCTTCCAAATCACTATTGGCAAGAAATGCTAGTATATGCCAGAACTACAGCTTGCATCCTTCTGGAGGTTTGAGATTTCTTCTTTGAAATTTCTGTCTATAGAGAAATTACTTTACTCATGAAAATTAAATGTGCTTGAGAAGTTGGACTGTGTATTTTGGTTTGTATGAATGTAGTTATGGCTTTGGGAGGGTGCATCAGGACCTTGTTTTGCTAAAATTTTTCTTGCAATGTGTTATGTTCCTTGGGAAGAGCTGAACATTCTTGCCTTCTAATATGTTCTCCACAGAAATTTAGTAAGCTTGCCTCCAGAAGTGTTCTCATACAGAGTAAGTAACTATCTCACCTGTCAGTTGACATGGAATCATGTCACAGCATCTGACATTGGAGTAAGGAGCCTGGCACACATTATTGCCAGAGTACAGTACCTGATTGGTAGTGTTGTGTTGAGGTTTCACTCTGTTGGGTGGTTCGGTCTCACCCAGCTGTGGGCTTGATATTTTTGAGCCTGAGACAATTTTAGCTTGCTAACTATTGCTAGCTCCTTTTCCAAGGGAAAGCTGTCAACAGTTTCTTTTTTCAAAATGTCTCTCTCTGTTTCTCAAAACAGATTAAGTAAACAGCACTCCCTTTCTTATAACAACTGTCCCCAGGTGTTGTTTCCTATTACTTAACCAATGGAGAGAAGTATTGGTCCCATGGACCAATGGTATACCTTTTTAGCACGGCATGTCATAAAAGAAACTGTTGGAATTGTAAAAAAAGCCTTCTTTCACTTCTGACAACTATATGGAGTCAATCTATTTTGTGTCCTACCGTGACACCCAGCCACTCTCTCACTGCCCTGCAGTGGAATGGGGGTCAGAATCCAAAGGGCAAAAGAGGAATAAAACCCCAAACACTGCAGTTTATTAGATAAAGCAAAAGCTGCACATGTAGGCAAAGCGAAATAAAGAATTAATTCACAACTTCCCAGATTTTTAGCCATTACATGTAACTGTTAGACAAATGCCATCACTCCAGATTTTCACCCATTCCTCCCCTCAGCTCTTATTGCTGAGTATGAAGCTATTAAGTATGGAATGTCTCTTTGGTCAGCTGGGATCAGCTATCCCAGCTGTGTCTCCTCATAAGTCCTTGTGCACCCCCAGCTGCTTACTGAGAAGCAGAAAACACGTGGACATTGCACACTGTCCAGCAATAACTGAGATATGGTATCCGGGTTGTTCTGATCACGAATACAAAACACACCACCACAGAAACTATTATGAATAAAATTTACTCAATCAAAGCCCAAATATGTAAATGTCTTTACATTTCCAAAAGTGCCTTCATCAGCAAAATAGTTGAACATTGCATTTGTCATGTAAACCACAATAATTGGAATTAATACTGAGACCTTACACTAAAATTAAGCCCAGGTCACTTCTTAGGTGATTTGAATAGCTGCCATGTATGGCAGTTTTGAATAGCTTTCTTTAGTGTAGGAAACTTGTCCTAGGTGATGTTTGGGACCAAGGAAAAGCATTTTCATGAGGACAAGCTTAAAAGTATGTTCCTGCTCTAGTGAGGGCTGCCTTTCAACCATCATTTCCATGGGTATGCTCTCCAGTCATGAAGAGATAATAAACAGATTCAATAAGTTGGGCATGAAAATTAGTCTTTTACCTCCTTTTGTGCCTCTCCCATAAAGTAATTTGCAAACAATGCTAACACTAAAAGCATATTTCAATTCCATTTCCTAGGGAAAATATCCTGGATATTGGAACCTAAAAAGGTTTCATGCAATACTTTTTCTTGATATACAGTCTCTGAAAGTACTACAGGAGGATCCAAATGAAAGAACACCTTGTCTCTTCTTTGTAATTGAATTGAAAATTCTGATTTTCCCTATCCCTTTGTTATAGTTTATAGTTCTTTCATTTTACATGTTTGAGTGTTTAGTTCCATAAGAAATCTGATGTTAGGTCCTGTAGGAACACCTGAATTTCAAAAAAATTTAGACCCCAGTATTTTTGTTTTCAAAGGCATAATGAAGATACCTTTACTGGAGCAACAAAAAAAAAAAAAAAAAAAAAAAAAAA
>WBMY01005406.1:535750-549292 GCA_013397315.1 Donacobius atricapilla | reverse complement strand
TGCCACCAAATTAAAGGTAAGCTGCAAGCCACAAAATGACAAAAGAGAATAAAGGGAAGAAAAACTAAATTTTATTTTAAGATTTCTATTCACCTCAGCTGAAAAGATCTCTAATCTCTAATGCTTCTGCAAGAAACATAAAATACAAGTTAGTGAGAGACTGGTGTAGCCATTCTTCCACCACTGCCAGCACTGAATTTTTTGGTTGCTCCCTTGTGTCTGAATCAAAACCATGCTGGTGCATTACTGGGCTTTCCTTCCCAGAACAGACACCTGCAGCTCTGGGCAGTTACTTTTGAGCATAATTCCTCTCCCTTCATGAGACTAAGGAAGCTTGAGAGATCAGGACTGTAGTGCACAAAGTGTTTTTTTCCTACTAGAAACAGAGGTGGACACTGAAATCTTCAGTCTGGGCAAGTTTCATGGTGCAGCAGTAAATCAGGAGTAAAGCCAACTGGGAGGCTCAAACAGATTCAACAGGTAGCTCGAGGATGGCAAATTAAATCTCCTTGCATCTCTGGACTCATGGTGGAAAGGATCACTCCAAGCTTTTGTCCTATTTTTTATTTTCAAGAGTAGGAAACAACATTCACTTTTGCATGTGTGGTTGAAGAAGGGAGACTGAAAATCTCTGCAACTACGAGGCCGAGGCAGCTTATGATCTGAGGAAAGGCTGCTGTGTTTATTCTGATGTCTCTTTTGCACTGACTTTGGAGAGGGACATCAAGCCATCTATACAGAGTCCCACCAGTATAAAAGCGGATAGCTAGAGAGCAGGAAGGAAATGCATTGCTATGCAAACAGTACCACCTCTTTTGAAGTAGACAATTAATCCTGAATACATTCAGGACACAAGACCTGAAAAGCAGGCTTAGTGGGAGGTAATCTACTCAATGCCCTTTTCTTTTGCTTAGCTAGAAATAACTACAGGACCTGCTTCAGTGTTTCTGTCCTTAAATTTTTTCATGCCTTTAAATAATATTTTTCATTTTATAGTGCCTTTTGTCCTAATTATTCCTAAAATGTTGTACAATTTTTTAAAAAGTATATGCAAACTATATACTTGGGATCGCATTGTCATACAATCAGCACAGTTAAGAAATAGAATATTGGTTATAGCCATCAGCTGTCTTCATCTTTATATAAGTTATCACATCTTCATGGCTGCTTTTGAAGATGCTCCTCTGCAAGGTACTGAGTGGTATTTCCCAGCAAAATTGTGAATTTAAGGCAAATACTGTATGAAAAACATGTCTCTACATGTAATTAAAGAGAAGGGCTAAGGATTTTTCAGCTGCATTGAGGAAGTGTTTTGTATCTGCAGAAGTATAGACACTGATAATCATGGGCCTAATCTTGACTATGCCTAAAAGAGTTTTTATAGAATCCCAAAGGTATTCTCATGGAAAAAGCAGCAGTTCACTGAATGAGTTACTTCATTCTACTTTTTTTGTCGTGTTGCAGATGATAGAAGTACCTCCTACCAGTCCTCTTGAGAGGCCAGCTCATAAATACTGAAGAAACTGAATGGTTTTCCTGTCCACTGAATGGAAAATCATAGATATATCAGCCAAGCAATCAAGTGATAGCTGGAAAAAAAAAAAAAAAGAAAAAAAAGAGACCATCTTCCATGAACATCTGGTATTGGGGAAGCACATTAAAAAGCACCTTCTGCTTCTCTAATACTTTTGTGAAGCTCTAAGCCTCTGCAACCCTGCTCTCAATGTTTCCTTTTAAGGTCACTTCATGGGTGTTTTCATACAGCAAGGTACAAAAATCTCTCTGATCTCTGCATGAAAGAGAGGAGGCTTCAGAAGTGACAGAGGGCAAGAAGCTCAGTACATGAACCTTCTGTGTTCCTTTGAAAGGACAATGCTGAAGCTGGAAAAGATCTACCCTATATCAGGATCACAGGGTCAGCACAATTTTTCTGCTGTGACTTAACATTCCTGCTTTTGAAAAATTTGGCCCACAAAAGACACTTACCTGAATTAACCTACCTGTGGTCCCATCATCTCCTGTTTGAATAACCAATTACAAATGTAGAAGACACGTGGAAATGCTAACACCATTTGTAGGGTGGAAGAGCCTTTGGCAGGTCGGCAGCCTGCCTAACACATCTATAATTCAAAAATTTGAAGTTCCTATGATATGGATGTGAAAGGAGATTGCAGCCCTATGAATTCTATGCTTTGCTCTTGTCATATGGGTGGATGATGACACCAAATATTTGGTCTGGAACTGAGTATGCTGCATATTTATGTATTCAAAAACCTGAGCCAGACCAGAATGCTGAAATCATTTATGAATTTTTAGTAGTCTTCCTACTGTAAATGTTTAAAGCTGCAGCTTAGTAATAAGATATTTGATAGTAGTGCTCAAAAAGACACCACTTGGGAGTTATTAAAAAACATCTACAGAGCTTAAATGTTTTTATGGAAAAAAGTGATGCGGCCATCATTTTCCCCTCTCTGAATAAATACCATAGAAGCAGCTAAATAGAGATGTAAACCAAATAGCTGAAAAGTCAGTTTGCATCTTGCATAAAACCAGATGAGTTAAAATAAGATCCAATTGTGTTTCAGTACCAAATAAAGCACATTTTGCAATAGGAGATTTTATATGTGCGAGTGTGTGTGTTTGCATATATATTTATATGTGTTTGTGTCCATATAAATATTTACATAGGCATATATGTGTATGTACACATATTATCTATAAACACATACACAAAAGATTAAAAAATCCTCAAACGGGCTTGCCAATTATGCCAACTTTTTTGCCGATGGTCATAATCTGCATTATTCCAGCGGACATTGCTTTAATATTAACAAAATAAAAATTAATGTAGCCAGTAAAAGAACTAATTTATTATTTGTATTAAATGCTTATAATAATTGATTGTGTATCACGGATTTGTGTAAACTTGTAATATGAAGAAAACCATCAAGAACACAATATTTATTTTCCTTGTCTAATGTGCCATAGTGTTTCCAAGACTGCAAAGCTGCAAATAAGAGTAATGTCTGATGGGGCACATTGAACAGTTCCCCAGAGATGCTGAAAGGACAGCGTATGATAACTTTCAGGCTTCCATTTATAACAGCAAGATTTACTTTTATATTTGCATGTTTCTTATATGAACTATGTAAAAATTATAAGAAAATGCATGGAAAGATAATTTTTCATATTGCATTAGTTTTAATTGGTTTTTGTTTTTCTTCACTTGCTTTCCTCCAGAAGGATGCATAAATGCTTAACCTAGCATAATTATGTGTATACATTCTTACCATTAGTAATTCGTGCTTTAATTATGTTTACCATTTGGACCACAGTATATTTATGTGGCTCAGAGTTATTTAAAAGTGTTTCATTTTCACAGGTTTCCACTATTTTTCTATCAATAAATTAGAAAAGCTTGGGAAATTGCATGCTGAAAATTGAAATAAGGACTATAAAATCCATTTTGAGACTTGCCTTTTGGTGTTTTCTTCAAAGCATGCTTCTGTGTGTGCGCTTGATTTACATTTAGCAATATCTAAGTGCAAATAGTAATCATACACCAAAGTAAACTGGACTATATGCAATTGCTTCCTCTGTTTCTTCAATTGCAGTTGCAATCCCATAGATTCAAATCTTGACAGGTAGCATAATTAGAAAATTCCCTTTGTCTTATTAAATGTGACTCTTCTCAATAGAATTCACTTCATTGCAGGCAAAGAACAGAAAATATACTTCAAATCTAAAATGGGAAATCAAGGGGGACTGTTTTATTTTTATCTGTCTTTGTGCAAGCGACATTATTATCAAAGGATATTGTAATGCTGAAAATGTACTTTTGGGATTTAAATCACGTATTAGCCTGGAAAGCAAAAAAGTGCTGTAGGGCCCATGCAATATATTTTCTCATTAATCTGATTGAAAGATTATCCTTCCTATAGCTATGAAAAGTCTAATACCCATATATCCATCTTTCCTGCTAGTAAAATTCAGCTTTGTGCGTAGTCATTGTCTCTTGTGTCTGAGGTCCTACACTCTTCTTCATTTCTCTGTATAAGCCTATCTGTATTAAAATAAATTCAGAACAGGCCGCCATTTCATGCACACATTTTGATTATTTCATAAGCTGCTGAGGAAAATGGAAGTATCAGCAAGTCATGCAGTTTTCTGGTAATGTAATGCTGTCATTACCTCAGTGGTCATGTGAAAAAGTTTAGCTATAATATCTATGACAAATGTTCGGTGAGTCAAAACAGTGCATTTAAATGAAATGCAGATATGAATGAGCCATTATTGTAATCACAACTCCAGCTTAGAAATTATTAAATATGAATATATACACTTTCACAGTAACCTGACATTTGTAATACATAACTAGCTGTGCATTTCTCACCCCCCCTCCTCCCGTTTTCCTCCACATCATCCCCCAGATTGAGAATAGAGGAAGTCATTTTGATCAGAGGCTGCACACAGTAATTGAAGACACTCCTGATGATTTCATGCAATCAGAGTGGCACATTATTTGTGATGAAAATTAAGTAAAGAAGGAAAGCAGATTTATAGGTTGTCTTGCTTATGGTCAACTGCCTTTACAAAAGATAAGCAATTCTATGCTAACCACCCCAAGTGCATATATACTTTTCCACATCGTAGATTAACTGAAATTTTCATATAACCTTAGTCATAACTTGTGGTACCTCGTGATTTTAAGCTTTTAATGAAACTACAGAAGATGTCTTAAACTGAATGATTTCTATTCTGAGCTCTTTGAGAGCTGATAGCATGAACAGTATAGATGGCTCTAGCCATAACTGTCACACAGATAATATTCTTTTATGCCTCAAGACACTAAGATGGTGCTGTAGATAACCAAAAGGAATAAGCTGCCACCATCACTAATCTGCAGCTTTGAAACACTATAGCTTTTGCATGGTTAAGAGAAGGTAAAATCGCCTAGAACTCGAATATAGAAGACATTTTTAAGTTAACATAGAAGAGAGAACTAAAGGTTTTCATATTTTTAAATCTATATCCAGTCTAGATCAAATCAAGTATAACTCTCTTTTTGTGTGTTTATGGATAACAATTGAAAATGCAAAAGAAGCCGATGCCCTTGAATCCTCCTAGGATATTTTACACTAACGTAGTGAAATTGAAACGTGGGGAATAGTTAGTCTTATTGTTCCCTTTAGAGCTCAACTTTCAAGATGTTTCATAGAGACTTTTTGTTGGTTTTATAATACATATAACAGATTTTGTCCACCATCCACTTTGTGCCAGAGGACTGTAATTTCTGTTGATTATTTTTCAATATGTAAAAGCAAATGCAACAGAAACTTTAATAAAAGACTGAAATTTAATTGTGCTCATCATAGCTAAAGTCACCAAATTAAAATTACATGGGATTATGAAGTAAAGCAAGAAATAAAACTTTTTATAAATGCTTTACACTTTATAGTAGAGTTTCATACTAGTAACCTTGTTTATTACTATTTAAAACAAAAAATCTGCAGAAACATTTATGCATTCATGTTGCATATAATTTTTTCATCTTATTTGTCCTCTATAACACCTCATATGAGTTACTATTAAAGATTGATTTGTGAAAAATAAAAACAAGGATCCAGGATCATTTTGGAACCTATTTTTTTTTTACATACAGTTTAGAAATCCCTAGTCAAAAGTCCTATTGTGGCGAGAATACAGGCTGACATGAAAGTGTCAGGGAAGCCGTGAAGGAAAAATGATGATCCTAACATCAACTGAGTTGGACCGTCTATAAACCACATTTTCTGGGTGTGTTTTTTAGATATTGTGGTATGCTTTTCAGAGGAAAGAAAAATTTTACTTTGAAGACCCAAGGAATATGAACACTTTTTATTGAGTACCTGAACTATCAATACTAATCTGCTAATTTGTGCTCCAAAAAAAAATCATTGTCAGGATAAAAACCCAAAGCATGCAGGAAGCAATATTTGAAATCAGACCATAGTGACTTGCTCTTGTGGCATGCGGACATTATTGGTCCTCGTATATAGTTACATAAGTATCTCTGAAGCCAGATTTGAAAAATGGTCTGTAAAGCAGTTAAGGAGCATCAAAATCTGGCTTTACCATCAACTCTTTAAGCTCTGTGCTAAGCATTACTTATGACTCTTCTGAGTAAACAACCGAATGCAATTGAAACCAACACAAAATATGAAATTATTTCCCACTGCAAGACCTTATGCTGTGTAACAAAGAATTTCAGGTTATACTCCTAATCAAAAAGGGAATTTTAATCTCTCATTTTGCCAAGGATTCAGTTAATGCAGATGCCTCCCACCCTCAACTCGAGTTCAGGTAGCTGTAGAGCCTGTCATTGCTGCCTTTATAGCAAACCCATGCCTTCAGTCAGTACGTGATCTAGAAACCATGTATAGTTTTATTGAAAAAAATATCCTGATTCCTGATAAGAAATACTGAGTCAGAAAGCGGAATTCACTCTCATTCTGTGGCTCCACCCATCGCCATGTTACAAATTGCCTTGATATTAATTCCAGAATTATTTTAAAGGAGCTGCCTAGGAATAAGGTTTATTACTCATGTGCATAGAACTTCCATTTACATGTAAGAAATATAATTTTTGGCCCCAATATTGGGTGAAGTAGAAGGATTTTGACTTACTATTGTGCTGTTGCTGTTCATACAGCCCATTTGGGTCTCACTGCCAAAAGAGCTCAAAAATGCTCTAAAAGAACTGTAGATTTATCCCTGTCTAGCTGTACCCACTCACAAATCATAGAAGAGGTATTATTTAAAACAGTTTGCTTCGAAAGTTAATATAGGCTTATGTCACAAATTAATTCTCTTCTGTTTTCTTTCGTATTAATCACAAAACACCTGCTTTTGATTACAGTACCTATTAATCCTTAAATAAAGCTAGTCTAATGTTGATGAAGGAACCCGATATGAGTAACTAGAAGATGTTTATTATATATCACAACAAAAATGCACCAAAATACAGAACCTGATCCTTGCATTTGTCATTGATGGAGCTCTATGTAGAGCTTTGCACAGTACCTTCCTTCCCCTTTCCAGGCAAAAGTCAATTTACTGCTTATTTGAGTATGAATATTGTACAATAGGTGAGTAGTCTATGCTTGCAAGCTTATAATGCTTATGTTGCTTAATAAGAAGCATACAGTTCTCTAAATTGTAGGGATTTTGTCCTGAAAGATGTAAAATATGTGCCTCTGGTATTTTATGAAGGGTTTGAACCAAGCCTGCCCTTCCTTTATTTTTTTCCTGGCTATTGCTCAGTTTGCCTCGTGTCTTTGCTGCAACTGGACATATTCTGTATGTGGAACAAGTGAGCTACAGCAAACTATTGGTGTATTTTCCCTGAAAACACCTACTGACTCTGTTGTCCAAAGTAACTCCAACGCAGCTGCTTTGCCCATTGCCCATTACATTACTGCAAATATAGGCAATAAAAGTAACTAACAGAGTTCATATGAACTAAAATAAAATCCAGAATTGTGAGCACAAGAAATGTATTCACAAGCTGGCCTGAACCCAGGGGTAGCCTACCAGAGCAGTCAGTAGCTGAACAAGCTGAGATAACTGGGTTGGTTCAGCCTTACAAAGACAACTTATTGCTGATTTCTGAATCCAGGGCTTAGAGAAGACATTCTGACTCTTCTCTAAACGAGATGTTCCCCTGACGTCCCTGACCATCTTAGAAGATTCTCTGATGCTATTATTTTGAAGTTTAGGTCAGCTGAGTTGGTTATTCAACTTCAAAGATAGACAAGCACCCCCAGAACTGACATTTTCTGTATAATTGAGTGAAGAAAAAGGACATGATACACCTGAGCAGTAGAACAGTGACCAGAAGTTTCTTGAAGTGTATAAAATAAAATCTGCAAAGACCCCTACTAGTAATGCACAAAATTTACTTGAAATGTGTGTTTAAGTACCAAGGCTAACTGCTTAAGGCATTATATTTCATAATTTCACTTTCTTGAAGACTTTTACTGTCAGATGATACTTCCCAACCTATTATTCCTAGGCTAGAATGAATGACAGGTAGCATTGAAAATATCTTTGAAACATTATGAGTGCTATTTTAAATTTCCAAATTACTATCATGATATAATTTTAGCAGCATACTGGAATTAATACAGTACTAGTAATATACTTATTGGAGAAGCAAGTCCTGCATAAATGAGTTTATGTAAGTACTTACATTTTAGCAAGCATTATACTCTGTTATTCTATACAGTAGTAGAGCAAGGATAAATAAGTCATGTTGGGAATACAACGTTATGAAAAATATGACTGCACAGCTCATCAGTTGTATGCCATTTTGCTTTTTTAAAACTTAGAAAGCTTATACAGTATAGAATATAGACATTATAGCTGAATTTTTCAAAAGGGCAGATTAATTTATGTCCAATAACAACATCTCTAGTTATATTGCAAAAATAAGTTTTATCAGTTCTTATGCTTCTGGACATAAACTGATCATTGAAAAGGTCAGGATATAATTTTTATGCATGCATGCAACTTTTTTCTTTATATAATTTTTTTTTCCTGCTGCTCTTTGTGTTTTGCAGAATCACAGAATCACGGAATATCCTATGTCAGAAGGGACCCACAAGAGCCATCAAACTCAACTCCTGGCCCTGCACAGGACACCCCAAGAGTCACACCATGTGCCTGAGAGCATTGTCCAAATGCTTCTTGAACTCTGCCAGGCTTGGTGCTGTGACCACTTCCCTGGGTAGCCTGTTTAGTGCCCAGCCACCCTCTAGGTGAAGAACTTTTTCCAAATATCCGAACTAAACCTCCTCTGACACAGCCTCAGGCCATTCCCTTGGGTCCTGCCACTGGTCACCACAGAGAGAGATCAGTGTCTGTGGTGACACTGACACCGCTCTTCCCCTCACAAGGGAGTTGTAACTGCAAGCAGGTCTTCCTTCAGTCTCCTCCAGGCTGAACAGACCAAGTGACCTCAGCCACTCCTCAATACGGCTTCCCCTCAAGGCCCTTCACCATCTTCCCCTGGACACTAACAGCTTAATCCATTTTTTACATTCTGGAACCCGAAACAGCTCCAGAGCAGAGCAGAGCAGGACAATCCCCTCCCTTGCCCAGCTGGTGATGCTGTGCCTGATGCCCCCCAGGACATGCTTGGCCCTCCTGGCTGCCAGGGCTCTGCTGACTCAGATTCAACTTTCTGCTGACCAGGACCACCAGGTGCCTTTCTGTGGCACTGCTTTCCAGCCTCTCATTCCCCATCTGTCTGTACATCCAGGGTTGCGCAATCTCAGGTGGAGAATTCAGCACTTACCCTTGCTGAACTTCATATGGTTGGTTGAGAACCACTGCTGTGGTCTTCTTTGATAATTTTTAATGAGTATAAAGCTTTTTTCATGATTCTAGAACATTGTTTCTTTGATCAATAGAAACACATGGCCTAATCTAGTTACTCTAATTGTCTAACAATTTCTTTTTCTTTATGCTGAGGCTGATAATACCTGTAAAGGAAAAATGCTATTTTCCCCCTCATGTTTTGGGAAAATTAAATATTCGTAAGGGTACTATAAATCAAGTATTCCAATATCACAAGAGTATCATGTTGAAATAGGTTACCAGTTAGAAATAAGGGACTTCTGTTTTTACTATTGTTTTGAATTTCATTCCAGGCAGATCTTGAAAACAGGTAGAGCCAAACAACCTCATGATACTATAGTGTAAAAAAATGGATTAATGAATCGATTTTGCCCTACATGAAGACAAAAATCTGCCTTCTTCACAGCAAGAAATAAGAACAAAAATGGAGAATCTAGGAAAAGAGAAAATGATCTCAGTGTTAAGGCCTCTCTGTAGGATTTGATTCACTACAAAATAATTAAGTTTTTCTGAGTACTTCCTTAAAGCAAAACCTTTTACAGCTGGCTGTCAATTGAGTTTATCCAATCTGGGAAACTTTTGCTCCTGTCTTCAGAACTAAGAGAGCTTTTAGCTGCAAATAATTTTAGGAGGAATTGTGTTGTGAGAACATGATATTTTAGACAAATACTGTTATTGCTAAAAACTCAACCTGTCAGGTACAGCATCCAAACTTAGTAATTTATTTTGATGCTCTTTTATGCATTTGATGTTACAAAATGAGAATAGCAGTATATTTCCTACATGCTGTGGAGATAAGACCCCATGCATACAGCATTTTAGTTTTGTGGAGAGGAACACCATATAGAAGGCTATTATACTATCAATAATTTTATATTCAGTGTTGGATTGGGCTTATGCCAGGTGAGAAGCCAATGGTAAGGGTGAAAAGAGATATTAAACAGGCTTTGGGTTTGTTGGGTTTTATTTGGACAGACAATCTGTCTGTATTATGCAGCAAATGAGGCTGGGATGTGGTGGGCAAAATAAAAAATGATCATAATATTTTAATGGTGTTTGATCTTGTTCTGGTTCCTAGTTCCATGTGAGATATCTGGGAAGAGAGTCATGGTAGAGTCTACTCAGTTCTCTGTGGAGAGACTTTGAAAGTCAGAGTAGCACTACTGCAACAAACTAGTCAAACTAATCAGCACTGCAGGAGAAGTCTAAGCAGGATTTCATCTACAGAAGGCATCTCTGGAGAATTTAACAAAATTTCAATTAGGAGAGTGAACAGTGCAAGTTTTTCCAGTGATTGTTATTCTGATTAAGGTGTGCAATGAAATGATATCAAAGTTCAGAACTTGAGAAAATAACATCAAGAATTATGCCTTTTTTTTTCTTTTAATTTACTGATCAATTGGTGGCACAACAGGAAAATTCATATCCAATATCAGTTCATATACATTAAGAGGGCTCATTTTTCCAACAGGCTGAGTCTTCTCTGTTCCTTTTACATCTCACAGCAACTGAAGATTCTCAGTACTCTTCGGTAACGTGAAATTAAGGACCAATGTAGCTAATTTAATACTTGAGAGAAACTAGAATTTGAGAAAGACGATATAATATTTGTTGGTATTATGGTGTGGTAAGAGTGTGTTATAGAAAAGAAAAATACTTTGCAAAAAAACTAGTTGAATGAACAGCAAGTTGAATTACAAAGGACTAGTCAAATCCCAATTTGTGATTATGATCTGAAATTATTTACAATGAAGCTTGATGTGCATAGAAACAAATAATGCAACATGACCCGTGATGGTATCAGATGTAGGAGAAAGCTGATTTCTCTTTCAAAAAAATGGATTTATGAATGGATTTTGCCCCATAGAGAGCCAAAAATCTGCCTTCTTCACTGCAAGAAATAAGAACAAAAATGGAGAATCTAGGAAAAGGTTTTAGCGATGGATTTAGTCCATCTTAATGAGACATTTTTGATAACAAAATACTTAACATTTTGGGTCATATAATGTAAGAATTTTAACTGTTTTAAAGTGACAACTGCTTGTCTAAAGATTGCACTCCAGTTTGGTGGATAAATAAAGTTTTTACAATGTTGATGTTCGCATTGGAGTCTCCCAACTACTGAAGGATATGTAGGACCTGTATGTTGTTCCCTTCCTTCCTTCCTTCCTGCCTGCCTGCCTGCCCTCCTGCTGTTTTGTGCTGTCCCTTCCCTTATTGATTATTCATCAGCCTACATTATTTCTCAGGCAGCATGCAAGAATTAATGGCAGAGTTATCTTTAAAATACTACAGTATAAAAATAACATAAACTACATGTGTATTTGAAATAGGTGTTTTTACAAATATCTGTACTTAGGGAGGGATGGGGCAAGATTTGAGTGGTATTTTTTCATTGGAAAAATCCCCTACTAGTGACTTAAGGTATTATTGCATGCAATACTTTCACTAACTGAGACCTGGACTGAAATTCTGGGCCACCAGAATATAAATAGACTAGACGGGAAGTAGTAAATGAAAATAAGGCAATATGCTTCCTAACTGTTTCTGGACTACAACACTTGTATGGAAAGCTTGCAGGGAAATCAAACAGTTTTCATGCACTTTCTACCCAAATAGGAAGAAATAGACATATAAGAGCATTATGTCTTCTGTTTCTTCAAGTTCTTCTCCCCAGTGAGGAAAAAAAACTTTCATGAAGATTTAATTTAACTGTAAAAAATCTCTCTGGATAAAATCACTATTATGAATCTCAAAAAGGATATTTCTGAGAGATGAAAACTTTCAGAGGAAGCAGGGTTGATTTGATTATAAGTGTACAAAGCTCAGAATTCCCAGTGGTGTGATAATCCTTAAAATGAAAGTGTTTCCTAAACAGAACACTCTGTATGGGAACATCTTTCAACACACGCTTATCTGAAGTTCTTTACAAACAAAATCCCTATCAACAACAAATTCTTATGGGATAAAGGAGATCTATTAGAATTAAAGTCATGAGTAAGAGACAAGCTCAACAAGACTAGGGTGTTTTCGAGAACATGATCAATTCTATTACAGAAATAAAATTAAATGTATACGGATGGAAAATATGTGTCTCTAGAAAATTTCACTTATATCGCAATGATCAGTCCCATCTGGAAAGATATCCTATTAATATGTTCGTGAATACAGAAACTTGGATGGATGAGTACTAGAGTATAAACCATATTGGTCCACTGCTCAAAACTAGTAAACAATTATAGCTGAAAATTTGGAGAAACAGTATGCAAACAAGCAAAGAAGGCATGAATGAAAGGCTATCTATTTTGCTTTTTTGTCAACTTCCTCTTCAAAAATTGTTTTCTTCTCCTTTCCCCTCTCTTTCCTTTTTTTTTTTTCCAAAGATAATGATACATTTTTGTTTATTTTTAGGGTTTCTCAATTTTTTGCTTACTACTTCCCAGTCCTTTGGGAATACTATCTCATATAGAAATCATGCATTTGTGTTTTCCATAACAATCACTATTGTGTCCTTGTGTCTGCTCCCTGCCCCAGCACTTTTTATTCTCTCTTCTTTTTAAAATATCTAGAAGAGCAAGTAACTAGATCATGTAGGATTGTCTCATCTTTAGGAAGATATTGTGAGCTACCAATCTTTCTAGCGCATAAATGTTGGAAGTAAAAGAATTTCAAATCATCTTCTAGTGATAACAAATATATACAGCTTTGCCAGTGTGAAGCAAGTCACCAAGAAAGAACTTTCTGGATAATAGACTAGAGTAAATGTCACATCAATTAATAATTCAGTAATATTTCTTCAGCTACTATTTTCACAACCAATGTCCGTATTTTCCCAGTGTTTGAACGAAAGTAGATAATGGAATGAAGTTTTAGGACAGCATTCAGACAACTGGAAGTTATGCTTGCCTTAAAATCTCTGCCTGTTTTTACACTGTATTTTGATTGTTGATTCCAGGGTATAATCAGTAACTACACTCAGTAGTATAGTAGATTTTTCAACTTTAATCTCACTGTCTTCATCTCACGAAGAGATTGTGATGACTGACTCCCATTTACTCTTGAGTTCAGCATTAAGATAATTGTATAAAAACCGCAATCAATGAGGACCCCTAAAGAATGCCACTTCTTTTTTTGGGGGGGGGG
>WBMY01005406.1:511257-535725 GCA_013397315.1 Donacobius atricapilla | reverse complement strand
CGGGGGATTATTGCTTTAAACACAAATCTTGACAACCATTTTTGGCTAGCACACATAAAGTGGTATACAGAGTGCAAAGGCAATTTGTATATATGCATGAAAACTGATACCTGCATTATCTCAGTTATCAACCATCTCATAAAAAGATTATTTATATTTTTCAGTCCAAGAGGAGGTTAAGATGCAGTCAGATCTGTAAGTAATTTAATAAAAATGTAAACAATTAATCATTAGTTCGTATTTCACATTTTAATGTTTGTTTTTTTGGTTGCTCCATTTTCTCATAGCTTTTTTTGAGGCTTGTCTAAAAGAAAATATGCTATTCATTTGAGCCAAACCACAGTAAAATGATTCTGCCTATCTCTAAAAAAACCAATCATTCCTTTTCATATTTTATAATAACATATGACATGTCAATTTAAACAAAATACACAATATTTGCTGACTGTAGTAAAAGGTTGATATTAAAATAAAGTATGCTGCTGTTAAGACCAGATAATTGAGCATACCGAAGTGCAGGTAGTATCTGCTATAGCAAATGCAATACAAAAGCTTCATATTTTCCTAACAAAGGGTGCTCATACAGATAATATTTGGTATCTAGCACTTTCTCAGTGTGACTGTTTAGCAGAGATCTCCTTTTTTTTTGTATACATATGCCACAATAAATTTTGAAATATGTGTATCAGACCTAAACAGTTTAGTGCCAAAAAAGTATTGTAAAATATTAGTGAGGTCTTTTTTCTGGGCAGTGCTGTGTGTCTGTGTTTGTGCATGTCTGTGCCTGTATTTTAAAAAGAAATTTTATTCCCTTGGGTTTGATTTGATTCTTTCTGAATTTACCCTGAGTGAGCCACCATATGTTCTTCTACTTCCTTTATTATTAAAAAAATGCATGAAGCCTCCAAGTCTTAGTACACCAGTATTCTAGTGCAAACAAAAATGCCTCTTGTCCTCAGTCCAAATATTTTACAGAATTCTCAAATTTTTAGACAAGATATTTTGCACTCCTTTTTTTCCTGTAAAATTTTACTCTCACCCATGCCACATAGACATGTGTCCTACTGTGGTTATTATAACACAAAACTCTCTATACTTCAGGCTTCTTGGCTGCTTGCTTTTTCCCCAAGTACTGGATGGAGTGTAATCATTTGTACTTGCTACTTCATGCCATTTTCTTGTCACCTTCTCTCAAATTGTGCGTATCTTGTCCGGGTTAACATTTGCCCCTGAAATACTAGATCCCAAAAAGACCTTTTTTGGGGCACTAGAGCTCTACTAAAACGTCTTTATCCAGATTCTTTCTGGGTTTTCTCTTTCATTTCCAGTCCTACTCCTGATATATCACTCTAAATCATTCTCTACAGTAATCAGGTACTTGCCAGGTTTGTTCCATGCTCTGCTACCCTAACAGCAAAGAATGGCTGCTGCAGAGGGAGGAAATGTGGTGGCAGTGATGCCTTAGGAAGGCTGACCTGAAACAGAGACCGGACAGACCTGAAGTAGGTATTTATTGAAGGGCCTTCAGGATACACCTTGGGCAGGACAAGAGCCTGACCAGGGCTACACCCAAGGTAGATTTAAAATGGTCACAAAATGGGCAACCAGTCACAAGGTCTCACATTTTTACAAGTTTTGGTCCATTCACATATTGGGGTTTAATTGTCCAATCACAGCTTCAGGTTGTGAGGTCCCATCCCTCTTGTTCCTCCAGTCCACTGTTTATGCTGGTGGGCTGAAAGGTGTCCCTGGTCTCCAGCAGGAAAAGGGTTTGTTTTGTCTACCTACTCTGTGAAGAAAGCTTACTGGCACTTAATATGAGGCTCAGAACTACATCCCTAGGCAACACATAATCTGAAAAACAGGAAAGCTAAAACTTAAGGCATCAGCAATAGCACAGTCACTTTAACTCATTCCTCACCCAGTGCCAGTCAGGCCACCTTCACACAGACCCAGGGGACAGGCTGGCTGTGCAAAGGCTCTCCTTGGGCTGCTCTCTGATCTGTAACACACAGCAGGAGACACCCCAGTCTGAACTTGACATCTCCTCATCTCCCCTGTCCCCATTACCAGCCATGCAAAACTGCATTTGGCCCTGCCCTGCAAATTTTTACTAAGTAATGAAGAATCAATCTCCTAAGGCCCTTGCAGCACAGAACAATCAGCAGGAAACAGGTTTTGGATGTTCCACCAAGCAAAACTCCATGCGTTCGGGTATTCCCTTTAGCTCAGATTATATGCTCATTATTCTAACAGTCATACTTTTTATGTATAATGCAAACTTGAAAGTGATATACTACATTCTTTTCAACACATTTTTACTGCAGTGAATCTGTGACTTATTTTTGTCTAATATGTAGAGCTGCAAGAAGTAAACTGTTTTGCTATGCATTCCTATATGCAATTTTTGTTATATTAATAAGACTTGTATGGTTTTTGAAGCAGGCATAGGGAAAGAGTGCTATTTCATTTTGGGGTACCTGTGGATAAAAAATATAAATAACTTCCTATTCATGTTGTTAAAGCTTCTAGAGAGAAAAAAAACCAACCAAACAAAACAAAACCACAACAACAACAACAAACCCCTCAAAGCAGGTTGGGTTTGCCCTTTTGAAAATAAAACAGATCAATCTACTCCAAGTGATTCCATATTTTGTATGCTTGAATAAAATCTGCATTTGGCTTATCTTTTCAAAGATAAACTTCACAGGAGTTCATGTTGTTTTGTCTTTTGTCTAGAGGTCCTCTAAATCTTAATAGCTTATGTTTTACCTATTGTTTGTCACTGAAATTTACCTTAGTTTTTGAGGTCTCTACAGTAACTGCCTCTTGAAAAGGTCTGCTCATCTGTTGCCACATTAGCATGTTAACTGTTCATTAAAACAATGGAATCTTACATCTATGTCCAGTGAGCTGTGGCATGGGAAAATAGTCAGGGGGAATACTGTTGCAAATATACCTGCAATATCTGCTTAATTTTATCACTTCTTTTTCTTGTTACTGCTTGTCTGCCATGCTGAAATAGGATCCTGAAAATTTTTGAAGAGATTTTGTGGTCCTGCAAACTTCAGACAAAGTTATGGATATGCCTGCACAACTTTTGCAGCCCATGTATAAGATCTGTAGTCTTATAAGCCAAAATAAATCTACACAGAACCAAATATGAACTTTATCAGGTTGGGGTTTTTCTCCCTCTTCTGAAAGTAAGTTGCAACACAGTATATGAGTAAAATTCAACTTCTGATTAAAAAATTTTGGTTTTCCTTTTTGGGATATGGAAACTCCCAGAGGGACCATAACTAATATAGAATTTTAGTGTAGAGTTTTCCAGAAGGGGAATATAAATATGAAAACTTAAAAATAGATATAAATACAATTTTTTAAATTTACAGTTTATGTGGTCTTTTTCAGAGAGGGGAAATATACTTGAATTTTAGTTCTGTTTTCTCTCAAGACAATGTGCTCAGAAGTAGACAATTATCATCACAAGACCTATTTGAGGAATTAATTTTTAACATTGTCTATAATTTCCTTAAATAGGTTTTACTTTTACTCAAGTACTGCGGCCAAAATCTTGATTCTTTAAATATTAATGGAAAATAATTTTGCCTTAAAATGGAAGTGAAGTCTATGTGAATGAGGATAGAGGGAAACTGGAGAGTTCATACTAAAATTATGTATCTTGAAAACCTTGTCCTGCTTCTTCCTCTCCCTTCCCTTCCCTTCCCTCATCAAATATATGAAAGTCTGAAGCCCACTTATCTCAAGCACTGTCTTTCATTACTTCCTGGTGTGATTGCTGCACTCATTTGGAATACTTGGCTGATAGATCCCTGGTTTTCATCTTGCGACAATGGAAAGGAGGGCGTTCTCAGTGACAGGCCAATAAGAAGCAAATTCCTACAAAGCTGATCCCAAACAAGTGGAGTCTCTTTCACATGACTTTCAAGCTCACTACAAGGCATAGCTAAATTAACTGGCATTCCCCAATAGGTATGTAGTAATGACACTGAACACAGGAGGAATCATTCTCCAGAAGATTGTGGTAAAGAAACAGCTTCAAAGCAGAGAAAGAGAAGTGGTACCTTCCAGAAGTAATTTTGATGTATCTTTAATCATTTCTATGTGCTCAAATACTCCAATGATTAGTGCCATAGATGTACCTATAAATAAATCACAGAATGTTGGAAAACATCTCTGAAACATAAACTGAAGTAGTCATCATCTGTAAAGCACATGAGAAATATTTAATTAGCTGTGCAAGTGAGCTGACATGCAAGTACAGTATGTTAATTTGCAGAATTTTCTTTGAGGAACACAAGCTGTTCCTGAAGTGTATGAAAATGAAAGTAACTTATACAAAATTAAGTTCCGAGATCAATGAATGAACTTCTTTTGCATCTTTAAGTAGCACTTGGTAAAAACTCTGCAACTAAGAGTTGATCTGTAATTTAATTAAAAATTCAAATGTCAAAGTATAATGTTATTGACATTATAATATTATTCCAGTAATTGAAGGACTGTTGTGAATGAAGAAAAAATGAAAAAAAAAAGTTTACAGATCAAATATGTTACAAAAGTGAATAAAATAAAATGACAAGAGAAAAAAAAAGAGAGACAAATAACAACCAGAGGAAAAAAGTGCTGCCATTAAAATGAAGTTATCAAGAATTGGAAATATGTCATGATCTGTAATACGGTAATAAAATATTAAGTTCTTATTGCCAAATGCCATAATGTCATCTAAAATAATAAGGAGGGAAAAGAACTATGATCACTAGGTAAGGTTTCAAGAGATCTTCAACTCTTGTAAGTGGAATAGAACAATTTCGTCCTATGCTGGAGACGAAAATCTGCTTTACGTGGAAACAATCAACAAGATTATTATTAACAAGGTGTTTGGAAAGTTAAGAACAGGATATCTTTTCAAGAACTTTACCAAGAAGGTTAGGAATAACATGATAGTTAGTAATGGAATTTGAACCATATAGAAGCTTCTTAAGGGAGGGTGCTGAGAAAGTAACCACTTAAAAATCTCCAGGAAATGTGGTACTGAAGAAGTGATCATAATGGCTGTTATGTGGCAGGAGCATAAGAAGAAGGAAAAACATCAAACATAAGACAGAGTGAAACTGCTTGTGTTTTTGTATAAGGTGATATTAATTGAATTGTGTAGGCAGACCAGGGAGTAACTAGACTTGTAATAGCACAAGGATAATTAACAGTTTCAAAAAGGAAAGAAAACGCTTGGGTTAAGCATCACATTAGATGTGAACTGCAATCTTTTATGTAATCAGAAAAGTTCCATTTATTATTCACTAAACAAAAGATTCAAATTGATTTTAAAAGACTGACAATGTGAAGGAAGAAAATGTTTGCAAGGTACTTTCTAGGTGATAGATTTATAGGTCAGAGTATCAACATTAAAAGGGATTTCTCAATTTCAGATTGGAAAATAAATTACATAGTACACTGAATTTTTATGTCATTGTGATCAAACTTTTACACTGATATTTAGGAGGTTAGCAGGAAAAAATAGTTATATGTTGCTCAAGGGGAATGAAAATCATAAGCATAAAACAAAAATCATCTGAATTAAAGTCTATTATATAGTGGAATATTAGCACATATTTCCAATTGCACTTACAGTTTCTTCTGATTTTGTGCCCTAATATTGAGGTAAATTTGGAGTGGATGAAAATATTTTCGAAGCATAGGATGTGAATCAGGTAAGGTAATCTCTGAATTGCAACAATTTTAAAAGAAATGTATAATCTTATATTTTTTACTCCTTCATTTAATTTTTTTTTTGACTGGTATTTGTCCACTGGTAGATATCTGTCAACTCAATTTAATCATACAGAAAAATATTAATTATATTCATAGGAAATTAATAAAATATATATAATTTTATTTCAGGTTTTGAGAACAAACACAGTGAGCTTTTACCAGAGAGTTATAAGCAAAAATTAAACTGTGTTTAGCTAAAAGTAGAGATACAATAACTACTAAAAAGGCAAGGACAATGTCAGACTATGGCATTTAGGGATAGAAGGGATAGTTTGAATTGGAAAAAGAAAAAAATACAGCTTTAAAGTGTAACAAAATTGTAGATATAAATTTTTAAATACCTAGTAAAAACTTATGTCCGTGAAAGAATAACAGAAAGAAGAAAGATGTTTAAAACAATATGATTTGGAAGGGTGTTTTAGGTTAACTAGAAAAAAAAGGTCCATAAGAGTTTCCTCAAGAATACAAATTGACTTTGAGAATGTACATGTAATAGAAAGGAAAAAGCAAAAATGACTTAGAAATAGAAGGCTAAGCAGGAAGTGTGGTGAGTACAACAGGGGATTCTGCTTCACATTGGGGAATTTACATGAAAATAAGTAAGGCAGGCTGAAGTACAATTTATATAGCAATAACATTGTCAAGAACTACTCTGTGTTGTACGTTGAACATAAATAAGTTTTGCACAAATTTTAATCAGGCATTGTTACAGGCATTGTCTATAAAACAATAACAGGCGTTGTCTACAAGAAAACATAATTGTGGCTGAGATAAAAAGAGTACATGATATAAGAACAAAAATAAATGACAAAAGAAAAGGAAAATATTAGAAAGACCAAGAAAAAACAGCAGACCAGGAATCTTCAGAGGAAAGAAAAAAAAATCTAACAACAGTATAATAGATGCATTGTAACTAGAGAGAAATAGGGATGATTAATGGAAGGTGAAATTAAAAGAAGTGATGTAAGAGCAAAGAGTACTACAAGGTCATCTACAGCAATGAGCTATATGAACCCTGACATTTTTACAATGGGTTTTCAACAGAGTGAACTGATCCTAAAGTATAGCAGCTTGAGTGGGACAGAGGAGAAAGAAAGAAAAGGTTATGTTGCAGCATGATGGAAAAAAAGCTTGTCTTAAAAAATTAAGTCTTTTCAACAGCTAAAGCCTCAGAGAGTTCCTTAGTGACCTGATTTGTCAAATGGATTTTTGTCCCTTGCTTGGTATTTTCAGTTCACTGCATTCTCCTACCCCAGGTTTCAGTAAATAATATCTAAAAAAATTAAAATGTTCAAACGTTTAATATCTTGCCTGCATTTGAGTTTCCACAACTACTTAGTGTAAACATTTTAGAATTACTTTAGGACTACGTGCTTTTTGACTATTGATGGCAATCTAAGGGTCCCAAAATGCAAGAAAAATATCTAGTTCAAACTATCACTCCCTACAGCTATGGATTTCGATTCGAGATTGTATCTCAAAATCACTTTTTGTAGTAACCTACTGCTCTACTAAACACTGGTAACACAAATCAATCTGGCATTCCCAGAAGCCCAGGGAGAATTGTCACACAGCTTTCACTGTAAATGCATTCAGGTTGCAATGGTTGATCTAGAATCAGGGTTTCTCAGAAGAGCAAGCTGCTGAAAAAAACGTAAACTCCTGGGAGACAAAAAAAAAAAGAAAAAAAAAGAAAAAATAAAAAAAAGGGAGATTAATGTACAAAATTACAAAGTGGTCTGACCAGAAATGTGTATAACTGCCTTTATCCACCAGGCAGGAGATCAATGAGAATGCATTGCTTTGAATTCCAATCACATTAGAGTGTCCGAGAAAAACCTGAAAATTATGAGGTTTTTGTTTTTAAACTTGCAAATTTTATCTCTTTTCACATAGTATAGAAAAAAAATCCCTCTTGTCATCTTGCAATATCACTATTGCTTCTGAATGTGAAAGCAGATTGCTCTTTTATTTTGTTTTCTCAGGTACTTTGTCTGAGGTGAACGTAAAATGTGTGAAATACATCTATTGTGATCTAGGTAATGGTATGGTTTTGTTTTGTGTTTTGTTTCAAAAATGGATAAGGGGAAAGAGTAAATTCTTATTCAGCACCAACTGAATCTTGGAAAGGGGAAAAGTAATTCCAACAAAAGAACAGGCACAAACTTTACCTCATCTCTTAAGAATTTTGCAATATTTCAGGTATAGCACAACATGGAAAAAAAAAAAATAAAACCAACAGGCTGCTTCAATGAGCTTCATCTGACACCCCAAGGAGAAATCAGGTGATTTTGCTTGTGCTTGAGCAAAGCTTCTGACACCCCTCTGCAATGGTCCTAGCATGGGAAAGGGAGGAAAGTACTCAAACAGCCCATCAGCACCAGTTACAGAGAAGAGGAAGGGAGCTGCCCAAAGCTGTTATCTATCCTTCTCAAAATACAGTTTTAAGACACTGCTTATTTAAAGCTTCTTATGGGGAGAAAGAGGGATATTCAGGTCATTCAATCTAAATTCAACTAAATCTTTTAAATAAAACAGTGCCACTATATTCAAGTCCTCTTTGGACATTCACATGCAGAATTACACCAATTAAAATATATTAAACCTCAGGGGAGAAAGGAAATTATTATATGGTTTGCTTAATCCATTTTAGAAAGCAATATTGAGTTTCTTGATGGTTCTGAGTTGACAGGCCCTTACAAACTTATGATTGTGTTCAGGGACTCCTTTGCCTGCTCTGTTGTTTAGCCTTGTATGCCATACAAGACTTTGACCCACTGAGAGTTTGTGTTGTACTATATTTAATTAGGTCGTTACTCATTTTGTTGTTGATACTTGAAATTTAATGAAATGGCCTCTAAGAGTGCCAATGGTAACAATAAATTATATCTACCCTGCATTAATAATTAAAATCTGTCTTTCAAAATGCTGTTCAGGGGTGTGGTCTCAGTTACTGACTTGAATCTATGTTCTTAACCATAGCTATTAACCATCTTAAACTCTGAGAAATTACATATTTGGACATGTGTGTATTTCAATTTAACTCTAATATTTGGGGAATATTGTTATTACCAGTGAAAAGGGCAATGGTCTGCCATTAGGCCTCTTGTCAGTTGGGATGACTTGCATTTTGCTTTCATAAAATTGATTGGTTTCTGCTGAAAGTAAGCTGCTCAAAGAATTGGCAAGCAGCATGAATCTAAGGGCCTTCTGTATATGGTATAAGTCCATTGAATAGAAATGTGGATACACATGACCTATATTTCTAGATAATGCTCTGTACTGGCAGCCAACCAGCCTGTATATTTTGTCTTATGATTAAACACATATTGATGGGTAAAAGAGGCCTTTGTACTTTTTCTATTAAATTTTGCTATTAGGCAGCTTTTAACTTACTCACTGAACAATTAGTCTTCTTGCTTCTCACAGGAGGGCCCATCTCTTCTCCTAGGATTATCTGAGGTTGATCTCACTCCCTCTTGTTGTAATTTATGTATTTAGGGAAGAAGGTTATCTTGCAGTTTGAATACAGAAGGCAGAGCCCAGGGAATCTCTGCTTCCAACACAGTCCCACTGAGCACTTGAAGGTCCTGTAGACCACAATTCTCCACCCAGTATCTTTTACTGACCTAGCTGAAGTCGTTCTCTTTTGGGAACCCAGCTGAAGATGTTCAGTTCAATTAAGTTACCCAGGAGAAGTCTGGGTTGAATGTTGAATTCTGTTCAGAATTATATTCCCCACTAATACAATGGAGACAAAAAAAATTACTGCAAGAGTGTAATTTTTAAAAAAATCAAATGACCAAACAATAGATATGGTAGTATAACTTGCAGCCTTTAAGCAAATACAAAGAATTTTAATGCATATTAATTAAAAATTTAAACCATAATTTTTAGTTACCTTTTTTAAACTAATTCTCTGTGGGCAGCTTTTGAACCGGAAGAATAAGGGACATGGACAAAGTATAAGTCAAGAGACACTATATCTTTTCCTAAAAAAACAGGAAAGTTTTCATGATAACTCAAACTTCCCTCAAGTCTTAAAAAGAGCAACATTCTGCCTGTCTCCTGAGAGTTTTCTAAACAAAGTTACTGTTGATGCTCCCTCCACAGACCTGGTCAGAGAAACCTATAAAGCATTTATAATTCCCAGATTGTTAATATAGAAACATCATGAAAATATGAAAAGCTGTGTCTGTGACTGCCTGTGAAGAGGCAGAGGAAAGAACAGCGTTACTAAGATAGAAATTCCTTTCACTACCTAAGGGAAGGGGTGGATGAGACTTTCAGTGATGACTTTGGAGCAAGCCCTGGGTTGTAAGTGGGAAGATGGGAAAAAAAAGATCACATGCATTCACCACCACCACCATCATAAGCAACATCTCCCTACCTTTGCCTGTCTCCCTCCCCAGAAATATTCTCTCTGCTAAACAAAGAAAGAAAACAAAACCCTTTGGGGAAATCCATGCCTTCAACAGGTTTTAGGAAGATTCTGGCAAGGCTCAGACCTCTCTCATCAGAGAAAATAAGCCTATTTTTATCAACAGAATGAAAACACTAAATAGCAGTTTCTACCCATATCTGCATTTTTAGTTCCTCTTTCACACGGGGGGGGGTCAGAGCAATATGTTTTTCTGATCCCTGTTACAACACTGTCAGCTGCAAAAAGTCATCTGTTCCATCAGAGGACCTAAATGCCACTAAACAGAACCCACAGGGACAAGCGGAGAATTCAGACATGCATACAAAGAAATCACAAGAACATTAATCTTTTCAAGAACCAACTGACAGTACATTTCAGAAAGCACATATAACTCAATTAATGCTTGTGCTCACAAAACCTTTTAATTTATGAACTATAGCTCTTGGGGTTTGCTAAACAATTAAAATCAAATCTAACTTCTCCCCTAAATTTTGCAAAGCATATTTTATAAGTTTAAATCCTGCAACTTCAGCAGGAACAGCTCATCTACATGACCCTGAGAGGAAGAAAGGAAATCTTATTGCTCAGTGATCTGCTGTCATCAATGTACAAAAATTAAATGCTTTTGCTAATCCTTTCACTCTCACTAGCCATTGACCATGAAGCTTTGTTGACCTTGCTGGAAACCCTGGCAAGAATTATTGAGAGGCACTTGAGTGAGCTATTCTTTTCCCTCAGGAAAAAACCAGAGGGTAGTAGCTGCTGATTGCTCTTTTGCCTCAATGTGGTCTTATGCAAGATACTCTGTTCCTTCTATTTGATATACACACTGCATTGTTAGAGCAATTCAGCAATATGTTGTAAACACTGCCTTTGGATCTGAACTGAACTTTACAGTCACGGCCATGGTGAAAGTGGAACTATAGTTCAAATCAGATAAAACAGAGCTGTTGCTGCCAAATTACTTGAAAAACCTTAGGAGAAGATGAATAAGCTATTTTCTGTTAATGCCAATTTTTTTAACTTGCTTTTCACAGTAAGACTCTTTAAATGTCTGGGTACTTTTAAATGGCCAGCAGCTGTTCTTCTTTTCTTAAGTGGTTTTCAAATATCGTTTTTAGTGGGGGACTTCACTGTGGTAATACCTGGTGTGCCTCTCCAATGCTGGAATTTCAGTGTTGCACCTTTTAGCTGTGGCTACATACACAGCTCTTTCAGTTTCTCACCTGGTGGCCTGTAGCAATTTGGACCCATCCAACTTCAAAAAAATCACCTCTGTTTTAAACAGCCACTGATTAGACAGGCTGGGATGACACAGCCTAATGACTTGCTGCCACTGGAGGAAGTAGTTGTGCTCTCTCCTTACCTCAGGTACATTCTAGAGCCTCCTTGGTGCGTACAGTACGACACCTCTGGTTATTTGCTGAGCTGATTAGGTCCTCTAAATGGGTACAAAATTCATCCAGGAGTGAAAACCATCTTCTTCTCTAAGAATGCGGGGGAAAATGCATTTTTATCTTCTAAAGTTTCTTGCTAAAAAGGAATTAAGAACCATAAATTAGCGTCTGATGTGCTGTTTTTAGAACTTCTTAATAAAGTCATTCTTCACTGTTGTGAAGTGTGATGGCCTCCAAACGATGCTGCAGGAAACACTGACATTACATTTTGCCATATGGGGAATGTGAGATAGGCCATAGAGTACATTTTACTTCTTTCATTGCCATTGGTTTAAGATATTAATGTTCATTTTCTATAAAATTGTGCTGTTGTTCGCATTATCTGTGTACACAGAATATGATGAGTGAATTAGAAACTACGTGCAAGGTTTATTCAATAAATGAAGCCACTCCACATTTCCTTGAAACTTTTCTATTTACAAGAGCACCAAAGTCCTATTAAAAAAAAGGGGGGGAAAAAACCAGTAGAGTTTTTTTTCCAGTGATGAAATAGGTTAATTTCATAGCTGACTTGAAATCTTGTGACAAGTTATGGTATTCTATTATGCCATTATTAGTAGAAGACATAATCCCTTGCAGCTGTGGTAACTCATGATAACGCACAATATATACCCATCAAGATATCTCCTGACAGCAATGAAATTAACTCATGTCACCCCTCTGTCTAACAGAATGTGCTTGCAGCTTCTTCTTAGTATGCTGTTTTAGATACCAATGAATTGCTATATGGGGAGAATGTATCTATTAGGAAAAAATGTTTATACCAAAATTTTCACTGGCTTCACTGTACATTTGATGGCAGATGTTTCAAGCAAGGTAAGCAGACAATACAGGTAAGTGATTGAAAGTAAAAGGAAACGTTATTGCTTACTTCTTAAATGTGTGTTTTTCTGAACTTCAGTGGGATCTATAGATCTGTTCTGCACAGTTACTTCCAACACATCCTTGGTGAGGTTGAAATTCATTTCTGTATTCTCTGGCTCAGAATTTATGTGTAAGCCAAAGCCCTAAAACAATTGCAAAGTCTGCTGTTTTAAGGAGCTATTTTGAAATTATAGGATGATTGCAAAACTGTTACTTACAACTTTATCTCCTAAATTAATACTTCTTATAATGAATTATCAAAGTGACTATGAAGCTTTGAGAACATGTTTTTTTATAGCTAGTTCCAAATTGCTGGGATGAAAATATATTTTACAGTATTTCAAAGAGGAGGAAGATGGCAAATCAGATGATAGCAAACATATCTCAGCAGCACTTTAAGACTGCACTTTTAATGACTTTTTAAAATAATTGTTTTGCAATAACAATTATATAAGCAAAGAGATAAAAGCCAGTATTTACTGTCATGCATATTCTCACTTTCTGACAGGTTTCAATAATCAAGCACTTCCCACATCTCAAACATTATACAGACACTCTGTAGCGCCATCTCTGATGGGATTTTCACCCTGCCAACCCCCTAATTAGGGGTTTTGTGTTTTCAAAGTCCCGTACCAGGGTTTAAAAGATGAGATGGAATCTGTGGCTTGGTCTTCAAAAGTGTTTATTCTATTTGTTATCTCAAGGCCTTACAGCAGTCTCAACATGCTGAAGGAAAGCAGCTACAGGAACATGGATGGAGAGTCCAAGGTCGTTTTTATAGATTTGTAACCCAATTAACTCTAAAAGCGTACTATATTTACAGTTTTGTGCCAATAACTATTAGACACGCAATTTCTACATCAAATCCGTTCTACTAATGTCTCCGTGCCACCGTCACAGCAGAAGATGGAGTAGAAGAAGAAGAAGATGAGACACTGCCCAAAATTCTTCATCTTGCTCTGATCTACTTCCATACTAAAAACCTAAAACTACGAATTTTCACCCTGTGACAAACTAAACTGCTATTGATTTTAAATCTTTGTTGTTTTCAATTCATCTATGACTATTGGAAGTTTTTCCCATGGACTAAGGTCAAAGACAGTGCTTTCCTGGGGTCCCAGCCAGGATCTCAGCCCCTCCAGGGCAGTTTGAGCAGTTTTCACACATGCCCTGGACTCCAACACATCTTGGTATGGGTTATTCCCAGCTTAACTTCGTGTGCTGTTTCCCTGATGACTAGACAAGTTCTGACTTTCATTTTTTATTTAAAAACAACAACAGCTGAACTGCAAATTAGTCTCATGGAATACCCTCAATTTAGCTCTTTTAATAAAATGGAAAAGTTGAAAGCAGCCTGGTCACAAGGGGAAGTGTTACTTAAAGCTTGAGTTTGGCCATCAGCATTACAGAAAAAAAAAACTGCTTTAAAAATAGAGACTACTGGCTTTATAACTGGTCTGCATTACTTCCCTTGTGGCTAAGCAGCTTTTAGCTTTAAATTTTTATTATATAAAATAACAAATAGAATTCTTTCTTTTTTTTCCTTGATTTGAGCAGATCCTGTTTTAGGAAACAAAAGCCAATAACTCTATAAAAATAAACAAAATACTAACTGTGCAAAAAGTGTGATTCTCAACATTTGCAAGTTAGAAAAGTATTGATCCTTCCTATAAATAAAGCATATATTCATTTTGAGACTCAAGCATTTGACAGTACAAATTGACACAAGCTGGATTTAAAAGCAGCAGGGTTTTACAGACTATATTTCATACAATGTAACAATATAAATTGTAAATTTATAATAAGTAATTAATGAAGATGTAGGAAATAGTGCAGCTGTGTTCCAAAGACTAGTGCAATTACATCTTAATAGAAATAAAAATTGGTTATTGACACTAAAACTCCACCATTTAGGCTTTCAAAGAGGCATGCAACATTTTAATGGAAGTCTACTGAGAAGCTAATATGCTTTGCTGGACTTTGACAATGTAAGGATAAATGTTCAAAGGCAGAGGTTATTGGGGGAAAGGTGTGTCAGCGAGAGTATACGGCACTGCAAGAATTTTGATTGCACTGCTTTGGGATTGCTGTGTGGATCTTGCCTTCCAAACCTTCAGGCACTTCTACTCCCCTAAGATATTGAACCTGTTAACCGATACATTGATTTAAAGTTGTTTTAGAGAGGCCAGCTGTGATCCAGCTGAAAAAGGTTAGATGCCTGAACCTATAAAAACAAACATGAGAGAGTATCTTTGCTACACTGAAGTATCTGCCTCCTGCTTGGTTCTTTTTCAGCCTGTTTCCAAGTCTCTGTGCCTGGCCTGCCTCCCAGAAACTACCTGCTACCTTTCCTGCAGGTGTTGTACTCACGCTCTGGAGAAAAGACTGCAGAAATCTGTAAACAGGATGTAAATAGACAGCATTTTTACAATTTCAGAGATTTTTAGAAACTGTATGTATTGTTCAACGGCTATTTTATCCTGTAGCTTTCACTTCCCTTAAATATCACTTTGCAGTGATATGTATTTTCCTCTCCTCGGCTTCTGTCTATGTACTACCTGGGTCAGAAATACCTTCCAAGGTAGGTATGAGTCTTGCACTGCATTTCTCAAGAAACAATGTAAATTTGGGGAACCGTGAAGTCCATGGAAAAGGTAGCACCTAGAATTGCAAGTATCATCAAAGGAATTAATAACAAATCAGAGAAGGTAGTCTCTTATTAAAAAAAAAAAAAAATAAACAAGAGTTTACATACTACGATCAACGGAAGGAAAAGAGGAGGTGATGAAAGAGCTTGGATATTTTTTGGCCTAGAAGAATGAAGGCTGACTGTAGGATACCGTGACATAAAAACATCAGAAGTTTAAAACACCAGGCTGCCAGAGGAGCTGTTATAACTGGTGTCAACATTGTTAACTGGCCCTGAACAAGAATGGTCTGGAAAAAGTCAGATGATTTCTAATATTCACAAATTCTGAAGCATCTAAATACCAGTAAATTAATGGGATAAAAGGTCATATCTGTTTGTGATAGCTGGGACTTGATTAGATGAGCCAGATTGTTCCTTCCTGTATAAATCTGATGCACGTTATTATAATTTAAAATTCCTAGCAAAATATATATACATTTTGATTGAGGGAGCAAGCTCAAGGCACAAAGCTGATGACTCAGATCTGTTAAAATAGCTCACTTGGTCCACCCAATAAAAAGGTCGAATTAAGCTTTTTTCATTAATGTTAAAACTTAAATAACATTACTAAAATCTTCAGTTCTCTGAAAAGCTGTAACTGATCTGACTACACTGTTGTCTTTGGCAAATTATTTTGCTGATTGAAAGTTTCCTTTATTTTTGTATGGATTACTTTTCTTTCACTTTTTCTTTATAAAAGGACAAAAGTATAATTGAGAAGGCACAGAATGTAGCATTGTTTTTGTCATTCTACCAGCGCACTGGCGCAATACATTTCTTTTGGAAACAAATGGAAGAACGTAAATGGTCAGGAAGGAATCTCCAATATGAGCTTCAAGGTTTTTATATGAATTTTTGAAGTAATTTTCTTTTCCCACTTTTAGGATACATTCTTTTTACATAGAATTAAATGTGTAAAGCTAGAAAAGTTTTGTAGCAGTAGAAGCAGTAGAAATCAAAGATAGGGGAGCAGAATCAAAACTGCTGAGGAAGTTAGAGCTCTGGTACTTGAAAAGACAACCTATTCTTGCAAAATATTTTTCAGGTATATTGCTTAATAAGCATGTGTCAGCTACTTACTCCAGTGTTTTATTCTGAAAATGTTAAGTTATGGATGTGACTAACTTGGGAAAATATTTTCCAGGAAAGAAGGCTGAGAGCTAACTGAATTAATTGTACGTTGATGATGAAAATTGGGGGAATATACTTTTCCCTGATTACTAGGTATGTTTAGTGAAATAAAATTCATTATTAAAGAATAAACACACAAGCTGTAATTAAACTGTATTTACCTTTGACATATGACTGTTAGCGGAAAACATCCCCAACTGTTAGTTATAAACTTTCTGATGAAAGTGTCTCCTGCCAAAACCCTGGTGTTCTGTTGAAGATTAAAGCAAGTAACTTGTGGTTTCTTTATTATAGCTGGCTCTGACAGCATGTATAAACTGACGGGAAATTTCCATTGAATCCATGGTGTTTCAGGATTCTGCTAAATGTGCATATGCACATACAGGAAGGTTCAGTGGAATTTTAGCTTTAACAGGATATAGTGGAATATGAAGTTCTGAGGATACAGGCCTTTGGGGATGTCCTGATTCCCTACCAAAGTCTGTAGTAGGAAGTGAGAGTACCTGGCTACCTACATCAGGCTTGGCACAAAAGAGTATTTTCTTCTTTCCTCCCTCCACAGAAAACAAAACATACCTGTCAGAGCAATTCCTAAACAGGCACTAAATGAGCTAACTCTGGAACTGGAAGCAATAAAGCTGCTTCAGACTGAAGTTACGCCTGAACTAATTGCCCAGGTGCAGTGCTATGCTTCAGAGATTACACTGCTCCAAGTAATTGTAAACTTACCTGCTCAGAGATGTCTAACATATTGCTTCATTGTAATATTTAGACATAACTCAAATGAATCATCAAAAAAAGCCAGAAAATATCAAAACTGAAGTTCTTTCAGCTATTTTATACAGTCACCTGTGGTATGTGCATCGCAGTAGCATTCTTAATTGCGCAGCAACTGTATATTATTTTTGTGGGATCACCGCCTCATTCACTGAACACACTTGGTGCCTATGTCTAAGCTGCACAGTGAATTGCCATGATATAAAGTGTTGTGTATTACACTATGTAATGTCTGAATGATGTCTTGTGAAACAGAATGTCTACTGCTTCTTGTACTGAAACAGGTATATAGTGTGCACTGAATAGATGTAGGGTCAGCTGCAAGGTAGAGATGACTTTCATAGACATCTGGCTTTTATCCCTTTCTTTGCCAGCAACTTTGTGAATTACTGGAAGATTGAAGGATTTCTCCATTTCAGTTACTCATTTGTAAAGTGGGGGATCATAATCCTTCTTGGTTAAACAGGTTTTCTTAATAGGTAGCATATAAAGCTTTATGAAACAAACTAAAATCTAACAGACCATCAAATAAAAATCTAAGAAAGATATTAATTTCTTTTTCATTGTAGGGCCTGACCAGCATGAAGTACAAGGAGTCACAATTGACATAAAAAGTAGTGTTGAATACTCCTTTCTTCCAACAGTGAAAACAAAACCAGCATGTGTTTACATAAGAATGAAATACAATTATCCCACACAGTCCATGCCATATCATGACTTTTCAGTGTTTTGCTTACAGACCTCTTATATTCTAATGTGGCTTTCCATACTTTGATTCTTCCATCTCTCTATATATTGGAAGGTAAAACAGTCTCTTTTCAATAACCTTTCCTTAAATAAGCTGTCTAGAAAAAGAAATTAAACACTGAAAGTGTTAAAAATGTGTGGATGTGGTACTTGAGGGAATTGCTTAATGGTGAACAAGGTGATGGCGCTAGGCTGATGGATAGATTTGATGATCTTTAAGGCTTTTTCCAACCTTAACAATTTTATGATTTTGTGAAATGAAAAGCTAAATAGTTAAGTGACCAGACTCCTGTACTGGGGACATATAAGGCAAATTTCTTTGTAGGTCTATCACTATCTTCCTAAAGGAATTAGAAACTGCTTATTTCTTCTTTGTGTCCCTGTGATTCTTTCTTACCTCATATCTCTTGGGTGTATTCAGACTATCAATGCGTATGTAGAGCTGGGTTGTCTCTAGTATAAATTTGAATAGTGTATAGCACACTGATGGTCCAGTTTCACCTGGTTTATGTAGGCATTAGTAAGGCCAAGCAAACATGCTAATAAATTAAATGTGTAAGAGAGAATCAACTGGAAGCATACAACATTTAAATGGACAAACATATTCATCCAAAAAACTTGTTTGCATATACTGAAGTCAACAGAGGATAAGAACACAGATTTATAGTTTTGATGCAGAAAAAGTTGTTTCATCTGACCAGTAGAAACCGTGACAACTTCTCCCATAAGTTTTTCAGAACCTGAAACTTCTCTCTTATCAGAATTTGCTACTTTTCTGACATTTTCACAGGCATATTTTGTAGTCAGACATGTGGAACCCATGAACATTAATCCAAGAGTCACTTTGAAAAATGTGTTGCTTAGTCATTCTAACATTTCCAGTGGAATAATAGGAAATGTATTTTCACTTCACAGCAGTAGTGTTTCTTTGTGCTTCGTTCCTGGTAATAAAATAACTTTCAGATACCACAGTATATGGGACAATGGATATTAGACATTGATTAAGCATTGTTTAGCTTTATGAAGTTCGTGTGTACTATGTTCTGATTACGGAAAAACATAATGTACTTTAAACAAAATAATCCTTTAGCCCACTCAAGCAGATACAAAAGTTATATCTGCTCACATGTAATAATAATATGCTATTGCAACTTTATATTTGGAAATTTTCATGGGAAATTACGGGTTAAGTTATTGAGTCAAAAATCAAACTCTCTTGAGATTTTTCAAGCTCTTGTACCATCTCACCCTGGGATGCTAATTTGTGGAAAATATATGACACTATCAGAAATAGCATGGCCAGCAGGACTAGGGAAGTGATCCTCCCTTGTACTCAATGCTGGTGAGGCTGTACCTCAAATCCTCTATCCAATTTTGGGCCCCTCGCGACAAGAAAGACATTGAGGTGCTGGAGTGTGATCAGAGAAGGGCAACGGAGATAGTGAAGGATCTAGAGCACAAGTCTCATGAAGAGCAGCTGAGGGAGTTGGGGGTGTTTTGCCTGGAGAAAAGGAGACTCAAGGGGACCTTCTCTCTCTCTAAACTGCCTGGAAGGAGAGTATAGAAATGTGGGCATCAATCTCTTCTCCAAATAACAAACAATAGAAGAGGAATTGGCTTTAAGCTGTGACTGTGGAGGTTTAGAAGGAATATTAGGAAAAAAAAATTCTTCACAGAACAAGGTTGTCAAGCATTGGAACAGGAGCCAGAGAAAGTGGTTGAGTCACTATCCATGCAAGAATTTCCAAGACAGGTAGATGTGGCATTCAGGGACATCGTTTAATATTGGACTAGTGGCATTAGGCCAGCAGTTGGACTCCATGAGCTTTAAGGTCCTTTCCAGCCTGGGTGAATCTATGATTTGTTTCCCTAATAGGGTGTTGGGGGTTGGGTTTTCTTGCCTTTTGTTCCTTTTTACTTGTAGAATTTTTTTCCCAAAAGTTGCTAGGAAACACTAACTCTTGGGTACTTATGGGTACTTAAGAAAAACAAAAGAAGTGGTCAAGCTCAGGAGAGGAAGGCATCTGGATACACTTCTCTTTCGGGGAGTTTTCTCTCCGAGGGACAGAGATACCACAAGAATTGGGCAGGTTAAAGCATGGAGGCTGGGGCAGCTTCTAGCTCTCTCGTTCTCAGTTTTGGAGGAGAACGGTCTGCTGCTTGAGAAAAGGAATTTGCTGCCACTGCTATAACCCAGCCCGGAGCTCCTTCTTCTGCTATGGGGGTGAGCCTCTGCTCACTAGAGCAGCCACCAAATTAGGACCGTATTATCACCTACCTCACTAAAAAAGAGAACTATCACCATCTACTTGGGTGCCTGGGATCCTGAGCCCATGTCTCCCTGCCCTGTCGGGAGCTGGGCCACCGCTATCCGGCCCTGGCACTGCTCTGGGTCTTTTCTGTGCTGTGGCCCCACATCCTCTGCCTTGCTGGGACGTCCTGCAATTCCAGCTATCACCACAGAGCTTCTGGTACATCTCGTCCACCAGCCTGGAATTTTTTGCTCATTCCTGCTGTTCCATCTTGGTACTCCTCAGAGTCCTGCTGGGGCACGGGGACCGGCTGCCCCAGGGTTTGTGAAGCAAAGCCTCTCCTCCATCCCTCCCCNGCGCTCCCATTCTGGGCCCAGCCGCCATTACGGTGAGCTCCCCGAGCCCGCACCACAGCGCCCCCTGCAGGCGCGGAGGACTCATCGCCCCCGCCCCACCCGCCGGGAGCCCACAGCGCCCCCGCCGGCCGTGAGCGGAACTGCACCAAACGGGAGGGTGCCTGTGGCGCTGGGCTCCTGGCTCTGTTCAGTGTTACTGCCAGAGGTATTGCTTGTCTGCCTTGTTAAACTTACTAGTAAAGAACTGTTATTCCTATTCTTGTAGCTTTTACCTGAGAGCCCCTTAATTTCAAAATTGTAATTCAGAGGGAAAGGGTTTACATTTTCCATTCCAAGGGAGGCTCCTACCTTCCTTAGCAGACACCTGTCTTTCAAACCCAGACATAGGGGAAAACTGTGCTTGGACCTCAGGTTAGCTTTGTCTTGCCTACATTGTATTGGAGCATATGGTGTCTATATGCCTCAAGTCTCATAATAAAGATGAGGGACATGGTCTTCAGTTACAGGTAAACTATTTGAATTCAGAACATTTTTCATGACTTTTAGTTAACATAATACTTTTCTCCTTCTTACTCTATCCCCTAGTAATCAGGGTTTGATTTAATTTGTCATGATATTTTAATTAATTTCAAATTTTTGGGAAAATTATCCTTATAATTTCATTCAATTGATTGTTTCAGTTAGTACCTGCAACGAGCAATGAAGTTTTGGATTCAGCAGATACAAGCCACTTCTGAACTCTTGTGCCTCTTGAAGGTCAGTTCTAGTAGCTGCCGCAGTAATGACTGACAGTGCTACACTGCTTTGCTGGACTCACTTCAGCCATCCTTCTAAATTATATTTGCTTTAGTATGGAAGAGAAGTTATGGAACAGTTTTCTGTTTGGGGAAAGATGGGACCGATATTATTTAGAAGATGAAAAAAATGTCCCTGACAGTAACAAATAGACCATAATTCACCTGGTACATGCAGTAATCCTAAGGATGAGGTTCTGGTGGTAGAAAGTGTATTATTTGGAAAGGAAATGTACAGTAGATGGAGTCTTCGTGTTTCATAGCATCATAGAATCATTGAATGGTTTGGGCTGGAAGTGAAGTTTAAAAGTCACCTGGTCCAGTGTCCCTGCAGTGCATTTCAATTAGAACATTTTCAATTATGTCAGGTTGCTCAGACACCTGTGCAACCTGACCTTGAAGATTTTCATGGAGGGAGCATCCATGACTTCTCTGGGCAACCTGTTCCAGCGTTCCACCACACTCATTATAAAATTCTTGTACCTTAGATCTGGTCTAAACCTACCCTTTTTTAGTTTAAATCACTACCCCTTGTCCAATTGCAACAGGCCCTGCTAAAAGCTGTGTCCTCCTTTTTCTTATAAACCCCCTTTGAGTATTGGAGTGCCACAATATTGTCTCTCTAAAGTATTGTCCAGGCTGAACAATTCCAAAAGTCTCAAGCTTTCTTCATAGGAGAGGTCTTCCATCTGTTCTCTGATCTTTTTGTGGTCCTATATCTCAGAAATGAGACAAATTACTGTCCGGCTTGTATATTTTGCTTTATGTTTAAAGCTGTCAGTCCTGTTTCCTGAATGTCCAGTTCAAAATTGGGGCTCAAAATAGAAGATGGACATACAATCCATTAGGACATTCTCAGAATATTTTGGCTCAGAGTATGTGCTCATGCTGAGAAGATAGTAACATTTGCTATGCTGCATAATAGTGGGTTTAAAATGCAAATAAATGAAGTTCTTTTCCCTTAGATCTTTCACACCTTCTAAGCACATGGTAAATATTATATAAAATGGTGGAGAGTCAGACTACTTCTCTTCTGAGTGCATAAGAGGATGGATGGATTTAATTCCCTTTGGATATCTGACCCTAATAAATTCTCCTACCCAGGGTTAGCCACTTATGTCTTTAGTCTGTCCTCTGCAGCTCTGACCCCAATCTTCAATTTCAAAGGATATTTGGTAGCAGGGGAGCAGAAACCTGCCCATTTCATTGCTGCACAGTGCTTTAGAGTTAGGCAATCAGCTTATAGCAACTGCAACTGCCATTTTATGAATTCCCACCAAATCCTGAACCTTCTCAGTAAATTATATGCTGCCTTCTCCTCCTTTTCTCCAATAGCCACACTTCCAAGCCATGTGTTGCAGAACCCAGACCTGTGTGCAATTCTTATTCCTAAACTGGTACTGCTGTGACCTCAGGCACCCACTCTGTGCCTGTGTTGAGCTGGTTAACACCACACAGATAATGAGGTCTTCAAATTTTCTTTCCAGAGATTCTTCCCTACCACATTATTTCGATTATAAAATACTGCTGTATCTGTACATCTGTATCAGGGTGTCACAACTTACATACCAATATGTATTAGCATTTCTTCAATCAAGCAAACTTACACATTTTTTCTTCTTTAACTGCTGCTTCATTACTTGTGATTCATCATTTCCAGTGTTTTGTTCTGATAAATCTTCAACATGGTTTCATTTTTCTGCTGTTATACAGTGTCAACTAGATCACAAAACCAGAAGAATAGTTATTAAAATGTTCATGCTTCACAAATAATATTTTGACTGTTGGATAGATATAAAAGTCCAGTAGGAAAAAATATTCTGACATGATTTGTAACATGCTATCTTTCAAATGGCAAAAATATCAAAATATAATTGAAACAGTCTGCTCATGATGCAATCCCCTTTCCATTTTCAAACAAATGAAGGAAGCACACAGTATGCATTTTTCTGCGAATCTCAGGGCTTAACTCTACACAATATTTCTATTGAGGAAGACAGTCAAGCAACTTTTCATAAAATAAAAACAGACAACAAACACTGTGATTGCTTTGATAGTGTTTGATTGAGAATTTGGTACTAAAATAATTCTCTGTGTGTTTAATACCTAATTATGAGATTAATTTTTCTATGTGTATTTTTTGCAGAATATGGTCCATTATATTTAATGGATGAGATGATGAAGGGGGAACTGCGAAAGGACAAGTCTTGTTAAAATGAAACCATTATCTTACTAAAGGATGCAGAAAATATAGTGAAGAGATGAGAAATCCCTTTTGTTAAATGATTGTGACCTGTGCCTTGCTTGAAAAGCAGAATGTTTAGCTCTCCCTCTCCCACCCCCTCTATAATGTGTTGACCAGATTTTTCTCTGCAGATTTCTTTGGGTAGGGAAGTTACTTTGTGTAATGGAAGATTAACAAAATGTCACCTAAATAAAACATTGATAGGCTTATGCGTGAAATACAGTAAACCTTACCTTTTCTATATATTCATTCACTATAATATAAAACGTGAGCTGTGATAGACTTGTATGTCTAGAATATATATTTATGCATGGACACATATGTCTGAAAATAAAATATACACAGGAATACTTTATATAGGTGACTTTCTTCTCCCTGCAAGGTTAAGCTATCTGATTAAATCAAACTCCATTCTTTCAGTTTCATCCATCACTACCAGCTGATAGCAGAAACAGCATGTACCTTCTGAAATAGTTTTTTCTCCTTGTTGTATTATGATGTGTGAGGCAGAAAGAAAGAAGGTTTAATTTAATCTGTTGGATTGACTTTGCCGAGATGATAGTAACAGAAGTAGTATCTTCAGCTAAGTAACCTGAACAAACACGACATGAAAATTGAAAAGGAGTTAATAAATACAATACTTAAGCCCCACTTCTACCAGCCCCTTTTATAAGGATACTTGAACAAGCCATCTCTTATTACAAACAAATTTGCTGTTAGAAGACTGGTATTTTTTCTGGTTTGGGTGGTTTTGTGTTTTGGTTTCTTTTTGTTAAGGGATTTTTTGTTTGTTTATTGTTGGGGGTGGTGGTGTGTTTTGGGGGTGAGGGAATGTTCCCCTTCTATTTATCTTTTCTTTACTTATTAATTTCCTGAAAGATCCCTTTGATGTGCATGCTCATATTATTTCGTGATGCTTTTTTAATATTTTTGGGTTTTTTTT
>WBMY01005406.1:482057-511231 GCA_013397315.1 Donacobius atricapilla | reverse complement strand
TTTTTTTTTTTTTTTTTTTGGTTACAAATAAAAATAGAATACCCAGAACACCTAAAATATGGTTTGGTCTATACTGAACCTAGCCTTTCAAGGCAGTTATTGCTTCTCATTTATTTCTTACAGTGATACATATTTATTTAATGAAACTGTCTTAGCAATAATGGAGGTTCTGAGGAACAATTTTGTAGTTTAAAAGCTTTTTAAATTGGAAGTGAAATCAGAACGGTTTGATTTTTTTTAATGACTTTTCCATGTAGAGTGGTTTGGCTTCAATGCCAATAAAATTTAGAGTAGAAGGACATTTACGGTATATTATAGCAACAGAAACAGCATGTGTTTCTTTGAGACCTCTATCTCACCTCTTCCCCACCCAAATAAACTCAGGCCAAAATCAAGTCGTCAATTAAGACATACCAAATCCTTTCCCACTTGAATGCTTGTGTTTTCAGGCTGGCATATCTCCTGAAACATTTGAAAAAAAGCCTTTTGATACTATAACTGTGTACATACATCACAAAATCACAAAATCGCAGAATCACAGATTCACAGAATGGGTCAGGTTGGGACAGACTACAGTGGGTCATCTGGTACAACCTCCCTGCTCAAGCAGATTCGTCCCAGAGCAATTTCCACAGGATTCTGTCCAGACTGATTTTGAGATTCCACAACAACTTTTCCTGCTCCGTATCTTTTAATGAACAAATTATGCTTCCACATGGAATAGTACTTTGACAAGTGGTGAATACATGCAATTATCATAAAGCTGCACTATCCAAAATTTTACTTGCAACCTCCAAATTCTTCTGGTGTTGCTTTGGCTGTGCTTTCTATAAAACCATGCAGAAAAAGCTTTTGGATATGCATCTCACTTGCATATGTTCATCTCAAGGGAGAACATTCTGAACTGCTCCTTTCTAAATATTTTAAAGAAAAATAAATGGCAACCAAAACCACACAACATCTCAAGATGCAGAGAAGCTTTGAGAGCTTAACCAATAACCTGGGTAAGTCATGATCACAAAATCATAGAATGGCTAAGGTTGGAAAGAAGTGCAGTGGGCTATCTGGTCCCTACTCAAACAGGGTCATCCTAGGGCACACTGCACAGGATTGCGTCCAGACGGTTCCTGAATATCTTCAGTGTGGGACACTCCATAATTTCTCTGGGCCACCCATTCCAGTGCTTGGTTATCTGCGCAGTAAAAAAGTTCTTCCTCACATTCAGGTGCAGCTTCCTGGGCATCAGTTTCTGCCCATTGCCTCTTGTCCTGTGGCTTGGCACTGCTGAGCAGAGCCTGGCTCCAGCCTCTTGACACCCTCCTTTCAGATACTCATAGACATTGAGGAGGTCCCCTCTCAGTCATCTCTCCTGCAGGCTGAACAGGCCCAGCTCCCTCAGCCTGTCCTCGCTAAGAGACATGCTCCAGTCCCTTAATCACCTTTGTCACTGTCTGCTGGACTCATGCGAGGAGCTCCATGTCTCTCTTGGAGCCCAGAACTGGACACAGCACTCCCAATGTGATCTTGCCAGGACTGAGTAGAGGGGCAGGATCACATCCCTTGATCTCCTGGCAATGCTTTTCCTCATGCACGCCAGGATGCCATTGGCCTTCCTGGCCACAAGGACACACTGCTGGCTCGTGAACAGCTTGTTGTCCACCAGGCCTCCTGCTCCTGCTCTGCAAACTTTCTTTCCACAAGTCAGTCCCCCAGCCTGTACTTGCCAGGACCCTGTGTTTGCCTTTGACGAATTTCAGATGGTTCCTCTCTGTCCATCTGTCCAACCCGTCCAGGTCCTTTGGAAGGGCTGCACAGCACTCTGGGGTATTGCCCAATGCTCCCAGCTTTGTGTCAGCAATGAAGCCCTTCAGCCAAGTCACTGGTGAATATGTTAAAAAATATTGGGCCCATTATTAAACTTTGGAGGACGCAACTCGTGGCAGGCCTCTAACTAGACCCTGTTCCACTGATTACAACCCTTGGAGACCTGCTGTCCAGTCAGGCTTCAACCTGCCTCACTGTTCACTCAAGTCTGCAGTTTCTGAGTTTGCCTGCGAGGATGTTGTACAAGTCTGTGTTGCAAACCTTGCTGAAGTCAAGGTAGATTATATCCACTGCTCTCTCTTCATTCAGCGAGGTAGCTGGTTCATCATAGAAGGCAATGAGTTTGGGTAAGCATGATTTACCTTTACTGAATCCTTGATGACTACTCTTGATCCATTTCTTGTCATCATGTAGATAGTGATACCCTCAGAATCAGACAGTCCACCACCTTTCTAGGGACACAGGTGAGTCTGACTATCCTGTACTTCCCTCGGCTATTCTTCCAGCCCTCTTTCAGGACTTGGGGCAGGTTTATTTATGCAGTTTTTTGGCACCTCTCTTGATTGTCACAACCTTTTAAAGATGATGATGAGAAGCCTTGCTTCAGTGTTCAGCTGTTGGCTCAGCACTAGTGGATGTAACCCCTCAAGGCCCATAGACTTGTGGATATCAAGTTTGGCCAGGTGTCTCTCACTCAAAGCTTTTTGACCAAAGGAATCTCTTCCGTCCAAGATTCATTTATCCTACTCTCCTGGATCAGAGATCCCTGAGGGCTGGTCTTTTCAGAGAAACCCAATGCAAAGAAGGTGTTCAATACTGCCTTCTCTGTGTCCTGCTATGAGGGCCCTCCTCCTTTTCGCAACTGGCCCACACTATCCTTAGTTTTCCTTTTATTATCATTGTGTTTGAACAAACTCTTCATTTTTTTCCCTGTTGTACTTGGTCAGATCTAATTCTTGATGGGTTTTTGCCTTCCTTCTTTCATTTTTACTTACTCTAACAACCTATATTCTTTCGAAGTGGCCTGGCCTTGCTTCCATCTCCTCTGTATTTCCTGGCTATGCTTGAGTAGTAACAGAATTTCTTTATTCATCCTTGTGGGTCTCCCACCCTTTTTGCCTAATTTCTTGCTCATCAGGATGCATTGGTCTTGACCTTGGAGGAAGTGATACTTGAATATCAACTAGCTTTCTTGGACCCCTCTTCCTTGCATGATCTGTTCCCATGAGATTCTTTCAAGAACTTTAAAGAGGCTAAAGTTAGCTCTCCTCGGTCAAGCTGTAGGGTGACTTTCAATGCCTTAGCCATCTCAAGAGTTTCTTTATGAAGAAATTAATTCCCTAACACTTGTCATTCATCCATTCTGGAAACAAATTTTGTAACTAAGGTGGTACCAAAGCTTAAAATGCACTTTATAGATACAGCAAAAGTAACTTCGGACATGCCATACTTTTCAACTCTCTGTAAAGGAGGAATTAAGGTAGAGTTCAGCCACCTCTCTTTTATTTCAGTTTCCAATCTGAGTGCAAGGTGGTGTGTGAAGTTGAGCCATTGAGTAATTTTAGCAGCTTCCTTTACCACAGCAAATGGTATGAGTTTAGTTTTGAAATTTGGGGGGAAGGATGTATGGGTTTTGGGGTTTTGTAGGTTTTGAGGGTTTTTTTTCTTTGGTTGTTATTGTGGATTTTTTGTGAATGGTAATTTAGTTTGCCACTTCAGAAGAATTATTTACCCTAAATTTCTTCAAGACAATGTCGAGACTTTGGAAATGTTTGTTCCTTCAAGTAGATAGGAGTTCCTCTGCAAAACATCTATGACAGGAAAAATTCTCCTTTATCAGGTCCCAAGCTCTGGTTGTGATTTTATGATTCCACAGTAGTTTAAAACCTCTGTAGTCCATGTGAGAACCTTACTCATATATTCATTAATTGTCAAAATACCCTAGGGGTATAAAAGTAGAGATTGACAGTATTCAAAATTCACTGATATAGAATGTCAGCTTTATAAACTTGTTACTTAATGTACTCTCCAAATTGTCAACTATCAGAGTTTTTGCTTCTTTGCCAAGATATTCTAACTAAGTGCTGAGAAAAAGTTTTAGTAAGGAGCAGTGTCAGGTTTTTACCCTTTAAGAGAAATTGATTCTGCCTATGAAGTCATCTTGGGTAGAAATGAACTACATTCTTAACTGGACATAGTACAGAGAGAAGCAATGGTGTTATGCTAAAGCTCCCATGTTAACCTTATTAACGGAAGTTAAATACAGGATAATTTAGCAATGACTGCTATATATAAGAACAGATGGCTGGTGGATGACTTCCTTCTGTGTACTGAAAAATTCCAATTAAGGCAAAATTAAATGAATTAATAATATCATAAAACTTGTATTCCACATTTTACTATGGATTATGCCCTCCTTAGCAGGGAAAATTACATTAATTGCTTCAAGAAAGGAACCATTCTGTGCCTGCAAAAGACTTGGTGGTGAACTGTTCCACTTCCTGCCACTGCACAGTTATGCATAATGTGACCATATGGAATTCACAAAACCTAAGTAGGAAGCATACAGCAAGATTTTTGCTCCAGACCCAAACTACTCTGTCATTGAACTGGAGAATCTCCAAGATCTGCATCATAGCATACAAAGTTTTTATCCAGGCTGGATACCCACTAGAAAGAGATATGCATAAGAATACCTGACATTATACTCGTTATAGGACATCATTATGCTTGGTGCATTGCATAGCCTGCAAATACATACCTATACAAAACTGTTTCCTAAAATGCACTAAATATGATTGTCTCTCTCTACATATAATAGGTCATGATTTTGACTGAGCAGAGGGTTAAGAGTGAGGGAAAATCCACCTTTTATTATTTTCAAATCCCTAATCTCAATTGATGGTATTTTGCTGTAATTTTGAATATGATAGTTTGACTTTTTTTTCCCCTGGTGTTTTGTGTCCAAACCCATCTCACATCTGGTCTTTTCTGATATAAATCCCCCACCAGGGGGTTGAGGAAAATTCTGAAGCAAAATTCAGAGGGTTTTAAAACTATTTTACTCTTTTTGTTGGATCTGATATGCACAGGTTGGTTATCTGACACTCAGCCTAAATGATGCATATTCTCCTCCTGCCCAGCAGTAGTGCATTGGGCTTGCAAGCACCGGGTGTAATTAGTTACAAGAGACCTTGAAGCTCCTTTCCTCTGCCCTGGTATCTCAGATAGTGAGGGCTGATGTGGCATGGGGCAGCCCAGGCTCAGATTGTCCTTGCCTTGTAATAGTGTGGTTGTACCTCATGTGGGCTGGAGTCAACCCTGTAGCTGCTGGAACATCATGACTGTAGATAGCCAGGGCTTCAGTGTCTGCATCTGAGCTAATCGCCCCAGGCTCCCTGTGTCACCAATGGAGAAGAAAATGGACTTTTAGGGAATGATTTGGGGAATCACACTGCAGAAGTTCTTGTCCTCTCTAGAAATTACATAAGCAAACCAAATAAATGAGCTGTGTGCATCTATAGGTTAGCTGTAGATGGTCTAGTGAATCTCACTCAGGCACGCTATGGATTGAATATATAAATGCTCCAAGGAATACTTTCCTCTTTTAGTGGATCCCAGCAGCATGAATTGTCTGGGAGCATGTATCAACCATGAAGAAACCATAGGAGAAAGTACATGAGCCTGTAAGTGGACCCTGACTTTTGTTGGTTATGATATATCTACAAAGTCTGGAATAATGGCAGAGGCACCCCTACGGATACGTGCAAATAACATCAGAGAAACCAAAATGGATCAAAGCAAATCTATTAAACTGAACTTTATGAGAAAACATGTTACCAGTTACAGAAGAAGACAAATAGTTATATGGCACCTGACATTTTGTATTGAGAGGGTTTCTATGAAGCCACAAAGGTAATACAGAACCCTTAAAACCCTAGATATTTGACCGTAGTATGTTCTGAACTGCACAGCTAATTAAATAGTGGCGTTTGTCCATACTGGATACTTATGACAGTATTAAGTCTCTATGCTCATCACTGTAGCAGGAGTTCTGGAGACTCCGAAGGAGATGAGTGATATGCCTCCTTAGTATTGAAGCGTGCTGCTAAGTTGTTGCAGCAGCAGGAGATTATAAGATCAAGAGGCTTAATAGCTTTGGTACAAGAGCAGTACTACATTAAATGCAGTAAAATGCAAGAACTTGCTGTATGTTCATAGCACTGAAAGCCCCCTAGCCATACATAAAGGACCTGACAAACCACACGTATGCAGAGTTCGTAAGTTAAGCAAGTTTAAGGAGAATTTTACTGTATGTCACTTCAGACCATGGTTTTATTTGAAATTTATTTTTTGCATGCTAAAATATAGCAAAAATGCAAGCTAATTACAGATGGGTCTATTTTATAGCATGGGGTGCAAAGCAAAAGCTGCAAACATATTTTTGAAGCATATTTTTCAATGTTAGTGTTAAGTGTTTTCCTTTTACTTATTTCTTGTTTCAGAAAAGTTGTACTGTGTATTACCTATTGTTTGCAATGCATCTTCTTACTATTACTTTGTTCTCCTCATCCGTATTTGTGTGGTAAATGTAAGGATTAAATCAAAGAATTAAAAGCTTTTGTTTTCACAAATAAAATTATTAAAATATTTACCTCTTTTTGATTTTTTTTTCTGTTATATCAGGAGCTCCAACTTAATTTTTTCCTTAAAAAGTATTGGTATAGAAAATAATGCAAAGGCTTTCAAAATATATTGCAAACCTGATACTCAACAATAAAGCTAAAGATAAGTTTCATCTTAGCCATTACACAAAAGCTTAATAACCTACTCACCCCTTTAGTTGCCCATGTACATGACCATATTCACTCTGTCACAGTCTGGCATATTAACCCAAGTTCTTTGCTATAAGAGCCTCCCTCTTCACAGCAGAGACCTATTTTACTGAGACAGGTCTCCATGGAGAGAGGATTGAGAAATAAAAGACTTGAACTCTTGCCTCGTTTGTGCAAGAGTTTTGTCTGCTGTGGCTGCCCCACCTGTACTAACTACCCCAAGACTTTGCTGCTGAAGCTTTCTGAGCAGCATCACTAGCTCTCCCTGCCACCCAGTCTGTGTCCTACCTCTGCTTTGCTGTTTCCAGCTTGCGTTTTTCCATCTTGGAATACATCTGTTTTTGCTGCAGAATGAGCTCAGTTAACAGTACTTGTGCAACTAATTTGCCTGTGTCTATGTCAGGTTGGGGCTGATTGCCTGAGGGTAACTTTGCCTCAACAGCTTCTTCCAGACCTCATTCTATGAGCAGCATTTTGAGCTCTTTTAAAATATTTCCTGCATATTTCAAATTTCTTTCTGAGAGTAATTGTTAGCATTCCAGTTTACAGAGCACAGAATATGTTTTTGACTGGCTCATTTTGCTTTGGATAAGGCATTTTTTCAAATGAAATTCCTTTATACAAATTTTCTGGAAATTCTGCCTTTTCTCCAGTGAACAGTTTCTCGCAGATTTTTGTGTTTTAGTTTCTTTTTCCTTGTAGACTGACATTCTGTAGTTGGAAAAAAACTACAGGTTGTCCTGCCTTATATGGTTTTCCCAAAGTAAAAAATTCAAATAAACAAAACAAAACAATCAAAACCAAACAAATAAGGAAACAAAACAAAACAAAGGCAAAAGAAAGGTTCTGTGTGTCATGTGGAGGTGGTTGGGCTTACAAGTAGACCTACATCTCTGTTGTTATCAGTCATTTGAATGAGAAGGAATAAATGCTCATTAGCTTTCCTGTTATATAAAAAAATCAAAAAAGTTGCCAGTATTTACCCATGTGAGCAACTTATGTGAAATTTCAAAGGTTTACTAGTGGTGTTATACAGTACCAAAAGTAAACTTCCATACCCTTTCCACTCCTTTTATTCCAAGACCTCTTGATCTCTCACAGCAAATAGAGAGGCACAGCAGAGGGCCTGCTTCCAGCTTTCACATTGGAAACCCTGAACATCCTCTGTAGGAAAGAGAAAGCTCTCTGAAAAGTGGTAATTATCTTCACATCATGGTATTCCGGGAAATCCCCTGAAAATAACCACTTTGAACCTTTGGAAGGTGCAGCCAAGATAACAGATTTTGGCATTAGGCTGTTCAAACCTTATTCATAAAATAGGCTGACTAGAGCATATGTGTTCAGGACTTTCTTCCTGCCCTACTGGCTTGTGAGTCCTTATAATTCTTTTCTTATGGTCATTAACTTAAGAAGACCTTGACAGCCACAGATTTTTACAAAGTTCTCTTCCTCTGAATCATCATTCAGGCATGTTTGAGGAAACCCCAGGTCATGAAAGAAATATTAATTTATATCTGAATGTTCAGATCTATCATAACTTGTGGCACCTCTAGTTATGGAAATGGATAGCAAAGAATATGCAAGAAGTCCTCTGCTAGTCCTTAGAAACCACAGGCACAATAGTTCTTTCAGAAAGAAATGATATCCCTTTCCATTTTCACATATCTTGTTCATTTGTCAAGATATACTTGACCAATTCTTCTCATCTTCTAATTTATCCTGAGAGTTTTGCAATTATTTTGAGGTATTAATAGCTGAAAAAATGTTTCAGAATACATGAATTGTGTTCTGAACCCCATTTGATGCTGTAGAATGGACACTAGTATTTTATTCACTGTTGTTGTGTTAGAGAGGTAATCATGGTTTCAATGCTTTAGTTTCCCAAAGGAGGTCCAATCCACAGCTGAAAATGTTCTATCTGGGGATAAAAAAAAATCTATTCAATGATGAAGTGCTGCAGTCATTAAACTGCAACTTTGCAATCAATGTAAATCATTCACTGGACCAACAAAAGAAGGCAAAAGTATGATCAGTGCTCTGTGTGGACTAATTTCCTTTAGCTTTCTTTCCTTTTCATAGTAATAGAAGGAAAAATGTTCTGTACCAAGAAATCCTTCTGGTTCAGGGTCATTGTCACCCTTTTCATCAGCACTGAGAAAGATCTTCATGAAAGGTCAATTGAAAAAGCACAGAGTGGTATTGCCTTTCATTTCTTACCAGCATCTTTTCCTGCTCTGTATCTTTTAATGAACAAATTGGCATGCTTCTACATGGAATAGTACTTTGACAAGTGATGAATACATGCAATTATCATAACGCTGCACTAACCAAAATTTTACTTGCAACCTCCAAATTCTTCTGGTGTTGCTTTGGCTGTGCTTTCTATAAAACCATGCAGAAAAAGCTTTTGGATATGCATCTCACTTGCATATGTTCATCTCAAGGGAGAACATTCTGAACTGCTCCTTTCTAAATATTTTAAAGAAAAATAAATGGCAACCAAAACCACACAACATCTCAAGATGCAGAGAAGCTTTGAGAGCTTAACCAATAACCTGGGTAAGTCATGATCACAAAATCATAGAATGGCTAAGGTTGGAAAGAAGTGCAGTGGGCTATCTGGTCCCTACTCAAACAGGGTCATCCTAGAGCACACTGCACAGGATTGCGTCCAGACGGTTCCTGAATATCTTCAGTGTGGGACACTCCATAATTTCTCTGGGCCACCCNGAATTTCAGATGGTTCCTCTCTGTCCATCTGTCCAACCCGTCCAGATCCTTTGGAAGGGCTGCACAGCACTCTGGGGTATTGCCCAATGCTCCCAGCTTTGTGTCAGCAATGAAGCCCTTCAGCCAAGTCACTGGTGAATATGTTAAAAAATATTGGGCCCATTATTAAACTTTGGAGGACGCAACTCGTGGCAGGCCTCTAACTAGACCCTGTTCCACTGATTACAACCCTTGGAGACCTGCTGTCCAGTCAGGCTTCAACCTGCCTCACTGTTCACTCAAGTCTGCAGTTTCTGAGTTTGCCTGCGAGGATGTTGTACAAGTCTGTGTTGCAAACCTTGCTGAAGTCAAGGTAGATTATATCCACTGCTCTCTCTTCATTCAGCGAGGTAGCTGGTTCATCATAGAAGGCAATGAGTTTGGGTAAGCATGATTTACCTTTACTGAATCCCACTAGTTTATTATCTGATCCAGAATATAGCATGCTATTATAATACACATGCAACAATATTCTGAGACATGATTTTGAATCTTGTTGAACAGACAACAGTTTCCCTCCCTCAGCCCCAAATTAATGAGTCAGCATTTTATGTTTGCATTAGCATCATCATATGCAGACAATAGCAGATGATTACATGAACATATTCTGAATGGACATGTAAGATGGAATGGAAACTCATCCACATTTCACGGACATGATAGTCTATTGATAGACTTCATTGAAACAGCCTCCCACAGTTTGCCTGCCCATAGCCCAAAATATATTAAGTTCAGATATTTTAAGAAACTAAAACTTGGGCTAATGTCTTAAAAGATACATTCAAGGAATGGGAGTATGCGATGGGTGATAATTTTTTTCCACAGAAGTCAAAAAGTATTTTTTGTCTTCCTGCTTTTTTTGTCAAAGCAATTGATAAATTCCAGTTTCAAGTTTCTGTCTGAAGTCATCCAAGTAATGGAGAGGCTGGCATGTGTCAACACTAGGTCCTGTCTCCAGAATCAATGAGAGTTATCGTTAAAGTTTTGAGAGTCTTGCAGTGTAAGACACGGTAACTACGTCACTACTTCTAGACTTTCTTGGGTCAGACATATCACCTGTCAATTTTTTCCACTTCTTCCTGTGGACTGTGGAGGAATCTTAAGTCTGGGCTATATTATTTCTGACAGTGTAACATCACAAAAGATTCAGTCAAATGGATTATATTTTCCAGCAAGTGAAAAAATCAATTGTTTTTTCTATTTCAGTTCCTACACTTCCTACAGCCATAGTTTTCCTGTGACAAAATGCTAAGAGAGTTGGTATTATTCAGTCTGGAGAAGAGAAGGATTCAGGGTGACCTTCCTGTACCTGAAGGGAACCTACAAGAAGGATGGAGAGAAATTATTTACAAAAGCATGTAGTGACAGGACAAGAGCTTTAATGGCTTTAAACTGAAAGAGCAGGTTTACATTAAATACTAGGAAGAATTTTCTTACTGTAAGGTGGTGAGGCACTGGAACAGGTTGCCCTGAGAAGCTGTAAATGCATCATGCCTGGAGGCATTCAAAGCCAGGCTGGATGGAGCACCGAGAAACCTGGTCTAGTGGAAGGTGTCCCTGCCCAGGACAGGAGGGCTGGAATGACTTGATTTTTAAGGCCCTTTCCAACCCAAGCCATTCTATGAGTCTATGACTGTGATTCTGTGGGTTCTGTTTAAATTTACCTGGTGTTTTTCCTCAGGGTAAGCACTGCTGATTTTATTTCATGCACTTGATGAAATATTTTGGTCATTATCAACATCAGAAATTTTAATAGTAAATGGACTAAACACCTGGTAAGCAGGCCTTTTGAAAAAAAAAGCATTGATTTCTCTGTCATTCAAGTTCATTAAAATGGTGATATTGACAGCTAGAATAATTTAAGAGAGAATTTAGTTTGTATAGCTGGTTCTGTTTGCATTCCAACTTTGGAAAGCAGGTAATTCACCTAAAGCAGTATCAGAATTTGTCTTGAATCTGGGGATCAATGTGCCCTGAAATAGCTCAGTCTCATGTCCTCACATTTGAAACCATTTTCTCCACCTTTAATTTTTAGCTTGCATCCTTTTTGTGAATGGATTCAAAGACACCACTGGCAGTTCGTCACTCTGCATCTGCAGTTAGGTTGTATGCCTAGTGATATAAACTTAAAGTACTTCTCATTGAATCGCCAGCTCTATAAGGTTACCTTGGAAAAATTACTGCTTTGATTTGAGGACACTTTGTCTAAGAAAGCAGGGATCTAACCAACAAACATCTTCATGCTGGAGCCTTTCAAGCTGTCATATAGAACTCAGTTCATACTTGCTGTTGCTGCACTCTCATGGTTTAAAGTGCCAGGGGTATAGAGCTAACAAATGGGATGCTTATTCAAATGGGAAAAGGAGGATTGTCCCTCAGGCTTGATTCATCAGCCAGTGACTCTCCTCTAACAAGATGGTGTTCTGTAAGGAGCATTGCTTGGGGTCATGTAGAGTTGGAAGGAGCAAGAGGCAACTGCTTTAGGGATCAAAAAGATTTGCTTCTAACTTGTTTGCCTAAGACTCCACCACAACCCATTATTCCTGCCTTCTAATTTCCAAACATTTCTAGCAGCTGACAAGAAAGAAGGATTTGCACTGTAAGACTGTGTTCAAAAGACAATTGGCTGATGCTGTAGTTAGAGCTATGAACAGGAGCTGATGAAGTTACACGTAGGACAAAGTGTTCTCATATTTATATTCACACAACTTTAATAAAGAAGCTTTGCAGCTGGATGTACATGCAAGTCCTTCTAGCAGGCCTCCTCACAACACCAGCTACCTGCCCCCAAAGTATCTCCTCTATACATATAGTGTGAATATAGTTGTTGAAAATACATTTCAAAGACCATTTATAGCTTAATAACCCTTGTTTTCCTGCTGAGACACATCCTTCAATTAAGTATTTTTTTTAGATGGAAAAGGTTATATTGACAAAGAAACTGCTTCCTTGCTATTTTCTTTGCTTACATACCTTTTGCATACTGTTAATACAGAAATCAGGTAAAGTCTTTATTTTCATTAGTATGTCTCTATCTTTACTCATCCAAATACCTCACAAACTAACGACCTAAATATGGTTATAAAATCTTTGGGATAAAAGCTTTTCCCTGATCTGATGACTCCTTTTAATTACCTGCCAATAAACACATACTTATCAAGAATATATAGTTCTTCATCAGTCATCCTTTTTATATCATGTTTATAGACCACATTTTATTTCAAAGGATTTTACAAGCTACAAAGCATGTACAATAGTCATTTTCTTTATATGGTGCTCGGGGGCATTACACAACAAAGTACAAACAGCTTATCCTTCACCCCCACTGAAATGTAGTCACCTCTGAAGTAAAAGGTAGCAGCTTTTTAACAGCAACAGAAAACCACTATTGTCTAATTAAAGCTACAAGCTACATGTAGTTAGAAAGAATGTGATTGTTTAAACTCAAGTCTTACTTATGACTTATTACTAATTTTTCTGCTCTCCCTCCCCCCCTTCACTTTACATGCCAGGAGAGGAAAATGCCTTAATGTGCAACCTGCTCTTTACTCAGACCTTTTAGTTATTCTCTGCTGTTTTGTAGGACTTACGGAACTGTTTGAGCTTGATCCCTCTATGTTAGCCGTGAAAGAATCCAACAGTTGCTGCTTCATCTGAAGGATTTCTGTGGGGAAAAGGGGTTCTTTTAAACTAATTCCTCAGGCTGCTCACAGCCTGGACTTTCCCCTTTAGATGTCCTCCGTGGCTCCCTAACACTTTTGGGACTCTTTGAGCTTCCTGAGCTGTCTTCCTTTCCTGATGGGGGCATTTTCTCTTCAAAGAGCAGTTTTTGCTGCCCCTCTATTCTGTGCAGGGAGAAAATGCCTTTGAAATCAACATGGTTCTGCAGCCAAGTAGTAAGCATTTAGAAACATCTATCTACTTCTCATTTGTTTAAAATTTGTTAAATCCTATAGCAGTTAAACGGGTATGAAGTGATTTTCTTTTAATGTTACTTCCTTCAGATAGTCTCTGCAACGAAGCTACATCTGTTTCAAAGGTTTCACGCTCCCTGCGAAGAATAGAGCTGTAATAGCAATAGCCCTTTGAAAAGGAAATGGCAAATGGCACCAGCAGGACAGGCAAACAGCTTAAGTCAAGTTCATGCAGCCCCAGAAGTGCTTGGAAGCAGAAGATGATGTGAAAAAGGGTGGAGGAAAGAGAATCCAAGCTTAGAAAATATCTGTTGAAAGAAGTCATCCCACCCTAAACAAAGCATAGGAGTTGAGAGGATAGCAGCTGAAAAGAAAGTAGCTGTAGAAGGTTCTTACACTTGTGCAAATACTGTGAGACCTATTATTTCAAACAAAATTACAATAAAAATCCATGTTCAGACAGGAATTCTCCCCTTTCAAAGAAACTATTAGGTAGACATTTGGTTTGGTTTTCAAAAGCATTTATTATGTTTAATATGACCGCTCTGTTATTAGTTCCCAGATGACCATGTTTATTAGCATGACTCTTTCTAAGCAAGGGGCTTTCATGATTTTTAAGGTATTACTGCTGTACTGTTTTCTGCTGCACACTTGTTCTGAAAATGCCACCTCCACTTGTCAATAAAATAGAACAAGACATAGCACACAAATATTTGAAATCTCTTCCCTTCCATAAGCCTGTTGGATTTATCTGTACTGTCTGTTGGGAACAATTGGGAATATCGCAAGTAGACAAATGTTTGGGTAACACCTGTGAGAGGGCTACTTGGAGCAGAATAAAATCATTCTAGGGAGCATCCCACTGTTAAACAATAAGGGCACTCATTTACCATTGCTTCATCCATGGCCTAATAACTCTGTTCAGTTCACTAGCATAGGCATGTTCAGACATCCTCCAAAGAGTGCTCATCCCCCTACCAACCTCCACTAAGTAGCAAGGAGAGTGGTCAGTAACCCTTGCAGCTGGGAAGTCCTGAGCCTCTGAGCATACAGGAATGCCCATGCACAGGACAAAAACAGAAAAGACACAATGTCCTGGTTTAGGGCAAATTCTGGGAGGCAACCTCCGAACAGGACCCAAACAACCCCTCCCCCCACAACTGGTCCGAAAAAAAGAAAAGTGGAAAAAACTATTTATTTAACAAAAGGAAACAATATGAAACAATAAACAATAAAACCTTTAGTTGAAGTGAAATGGCAAATTGAGAAAAAGTCCTTGCCGTAGATTCAGTTTGTCTTTCTCCGTTTCTATCAGTCTTTCCGGCGCTGGAGAAGAACTCTGTCTTCCCCAGCCCCAAAGGGGAGGGAGGGGGGAAATCCTTCAGCTCTTCTCTGCTTTTCAGTCCGGAGCCGTTTCAAACAGTCCCGAGGAAAAAAAAAAGGGAAAAAACCAAAAAAAAAACCCAATTCTCTGCCCTAACTAGCTAAACTAACTAACTAAAAAAGGAAAAAAACAAAGCAAAACCAGACAGCACCGCAGCGGCACCGCCGAGTCCCGGAGAGGAATGTGAGAGAGATAACATAGTTTTCAAAACAAATTGCACTCTAAGAATCTTCTTAAAGGTACAAAGCAATATACAGAACAGATGATTGGGGATACAGGCATCATAAAGTCACTCTAGGACACACAAGTAGAAGAAAAAGTTTCTTGTTTTTGACAGTATTCGATTGCCTGAAGATCATCCTTTCAGATAGGATGGATATAGCCATTGATTTTAAACTAGACCAGTGTGTAAATGGTTTGTTAAGTGGACATGAGCATTTTGTTAAATTCTGTGTAGGTTGGTTGTTGAACTGATGGAAGGTTCAATAGATCAGGATATTTGATTATTTCATTTTATACTTTTCAAAACTACCATGGGAGGATTCATGTCCATCTAGAATATTTTTCAAGAGATGAGCATTGAGAGTGGTGGCTTCTGCAGTTAATTTAAAAATTGTGGTAACTAATTCAGTAATCATAAATTATTCTATCATTTCAATACTGCCCAGGAAATTGTGAGGAAAAAGTTGTACAATTGACAAATAAATTTATCTTTAATAGAATCCTTATTTTTGCATTTTTCTAAACATGAAATGGGAGAAAATTCTCCCAAAACCAATGTCAGTTTGTATAAAGTCTGGGAAATGTTGATTGATATAATTTTTATGCTTGGTGATAGAGAAAAAAATAACATTGGAGGGGGGGGTATGTTTGGTTTATTTCCTTATTTGTGTACCTATTTCAAGAAATAGCTGAGTTTAAAAACCACAGCAAACAGGCAAGCACTTAAGGATGCATGTGGGAATTAAGCACAGATTTCTCTCTGTTGTTAATAGAAACTGTGCATCTAACACTTGTTCACTGTAGTGGAAACAGACTTGAGCCTTAATCTAAAGTGCATTGTGAGAAACTACTTTATTTTTTCATTGGAGACTATTGTGAATGATGAAGCTGTAGTGGGCAAAGTAAGTTTAAGACAAGTGAAGCAAACTGAAAGATCACCATTGAATCAGGGTCTATTGGACCATGGACCATAGGTAGAAACAGATGCTCCTTAACCTTTCATCATATTAATAATTTAACACCACTGATCTCTCATAAAGGATTGAAATGTATTAGTTTTTCCTTTGAGACTACATTTATCTTTTTCTTTTCTTCCCCTACCTTAAATCTGTTTTATGTAGCTTTTCACTAAAGAACCTATACAGAATCAGCAGAACTACTTGTGTATAAATGGATGTGGCTTTTTACTTGGGTTTTGTACTGATTGTGCAGGATGCCAGTCTCTGTAGTGTCTTTAACTGTTCCTGTGTTGTCCTGGTCACCAAAAAGTAAGTAGTGATTCCAAGATCCTACAGGTTCTCAGCTTCTTTCTTAAGCGTTCATTTTGTCTATATCTTAAAATGAATTTTAAAAGAAGTCACCAATCTCTTCTCTTAAGTATTTGTTGTGGTCTCCAAGTCACATAGAAAATCCATATCCATGATAAAAGTTATTTTATGAGCATATTAATCAAGGAGGTAAAGGTGGTGGACTGCGTCTCCTTCAACTTCCTGTTGGAACTTAAGCCCAGTAGACAGCTATCCATACAGTCACTCTCCTCCAGTGGGATGAGTGAAACAATTGGAAGGCCACAAGCAGAAAAATTGTGGATTGAGATAAAGGCAGCTTAATAGATGAAACAAGTCTCTACATGCAAGCAAAGCAAAACCAGAAATTCATTCACTACTTCCCATTGGTGAGTAAATGTTTAGCCACTTCTGGAAAATAGGGATCATCATATGCAATGGTTACTTATGAAGACAGAGGTCATAACTCACAACATCCTACTTCCTCCTTTTTCCTTCAGGTATGATTGTTACATAGGATGGGGTCAGGAGAAAAGAGTTAAAACCAGAAGATTTGGTAAGGAGGAGGGAATACTTTGGTTCAAAGTGATTTTTTAGCTGGGAATGCCAAACAGGTTGGTGTGGGAAAGCTCCATTTATTATGTGTGGTGCTGCTCATCCTCTGCCTGTTTTGAGAAGCAGAATTCCTGTGCAGAGGTAACACACTCTCACAGACATGCCCAAAGCCTTTTGTTATAGTGAGGCAGGCAGGGAGCCTCCCACCCTGCTGTTGGCCAGGATGAACTGAACCAAATGGAGCCTGTGTCCCCATGTGTCTGTGTCACCTGGTGTTGTGAAGTGAGGGAATGAAATAAATCAACTGTTTACATTTCTGCTGTGCTTTCATGGTTGCCTTGGTTGCCTCTATGGGTAGGTTGACGCAGATAGGATCACATATGGTATGGAACAACTCTTTGGGCAGTTGGGCTCATCTGTCTCAGCACTGTCCCCCAGATCCTTGGGCGCCCTCAGCCTACTTGCTGTCCGGGCAGCATGAAAAACAGAGGAAAAATCTACTGCTCCAGATTAACTAAAACAACCCTGTCTTATCACAGAATCACAGAATCACAGAATCACTAGGTTTGAAGAGATCAAGATCATCGAGTCCAACCCATGCCCTAATGCCTCAACTAAACCACGGCACTAAGTGCCATATCCAGTCTTTATTTAAACACATCCAGGGATGATGACTCCACCAGCTCCCTGAGTAGATAATTCCAGTACTTGATCAGTCTTTCAGTAAAAACTTTTTTTCTAATATCCAATCTATCCTCTATTTTGGTCACTAAACTAAACTAAAACAGTGCCATACTGGCTACCACAAAGAAAACAAACTCCATCCCAGTCAAAACCTGTACAGAGTCTCACCTTCCCGTATTTATCTGAATTTCACATAATGAACTCACAGATTGCAAGGAAGGAAACCTTTATTATTATTACTATTATTATTTTTCTTTTGTTTTTGTTTGGTTTTGGTTTTGGCTTTTTTTTTTGAATGAACAATGCCAAAGTTTCAGGTAATGCATCAGTTTCAACCAGAACTGCAAACATACAATGCAGGAATTCATTAGAGTGACATGAAGGAAACATAATATATTATAAAGTAAAACCTGTGGGTCATGGCAGGATGCTGGGAGGAGAGCAGGCAATTGGGAATAAAATGTATCAGTAACTTACAAGTGAAGGATAAAAAGTCTGGAGGGATAAAAGGAAAAGAAAAAAGAATATGTTAGCATAATGAAAGTGTGAAATTAGAACAAAAATGAAACTTAGGAGAAAAACAATGCCTCTCAGACCTCAAGGTTGAAGAAAATTTCTTGAGTAACACGAAAAAAAAATCTTGTGGAGATTCAGCGAGTATGAACATTCATCTCTGGAAATTTTGGCGGATGTAGATCAGAAAGCAAGGCATTTTTCTGAAATTACCTGATGCAGATTTTCTAGGAAGAAGTCTATTAAGGGAAAAATGAGAAGATTAAAACTATCTAAATCCTTGCTGAGTTCCCATACAAAATATGGTTAATTATTCCGGCCAATATATCAAGTCTTTCTGAACTTTTGCTGTCATGAATGGACTTAGGGTTTTTTATGTGAATAGATAAGGCATTTTTTTCCTTTAAAATTTAAATTACAATAGTTTCTGAAAGCTAATGAAAGAAAATTACATTATTCTGGTGCATGCACAAAATGATGACACAAAATACTATTGCAAAAGAATGAACATAATGAAAACAAAAAGTTTCCTTGTAAGCATGAAATTTGACATATTGATCAATTAGAAAACAAAATGAGGTTAAAAAAATCTCATTCTTCTCTCACGCTGTTCAGTATTCCTTTGATGTAACTGGAATTTATTCCAGCATAATCTGTTGTCAGATGAAACTTAAATCTAAAGAATGAACAGTGTATTATCTTGTAACTTTGATTGCCCTATCATGGAGAATAATTTTATAAGCATGTTTTATTGACTTTAAAGTTTGTGAAGGCTCTGTTAACATATTGTTTGGGAAAACAAGAGAATAGGTCTTGCATGTCTATGCATTCTCTGCTTATATAAACTGTGCAAAATCTGAAGTGATTAATACTTGTAAAATACAAATTAATTTCAGTGAACAAATTATATAAATAATAGCTCAGTTTCTCTAAATCAAACTTCATGTGCTGTCCTCAACGACGCTGGAAAAATGTTATAAAATAGCTATTTTATTGAATTTATTCTTTTAATTACAATTAAAGCAGGTAAAATATTAGTAAATGTAGTTCAACACATTGGACGAGATGCAACCCTTATAGTCAGCTTGATGAGGACAGCATGCTATTCTTGGTTGCTATTGTTTGGTAATTAATGTTTTGCAATTGACTGCAGTTCAGAGCTGCTCAGTACTAATGTAAAATGACCAAAGTTTTATTTATAGTTACCCACCTCTTTTTGCTGAATCAGATCATTCTGTCCAAATCAACGTTAAACCTGAGAGTTTTTAATTAATTAATTGCGGTGTATGATGCCTACTTATGCATCAGTAGAGCATTAAAATATTAGCAAAATACCAGCTATCCCCTTTGATTTGTCAGCAGCAGCTGAGTATCTACTTTGAAGAGTCATGTACAAAATACAGACTAATGCCTGGAGGGAATAATGATTTCTTAACTTCAGAATGAACTATCCAATAGATAGCAGGCAATACAGAAGGCAAAATAACAAAACTGCCAGCAAATGAGGCAGGGGGTATCTGTAGTTCAATAACTGAACTAATGGAGAGTAATTTGGCACATCCACAAGATCTACTCTGCTTACAGTTATTGTCTATCTATAATATATTAATTATCATATTTAGACTATTTAGACTGAGTTTATAATTTATTTGAACCATGCCTGTAAATAATTGCGCTGAGTAGGTAGACTGGCATCAATCAAAACAGAGATAAGTTCCACATGAAAAACACAAATGGATGCAAGAAATACCTGTGATCCTTAAAATCTTTTTTGCTGAGTAAAATATTGTTCTGTCTCTTTCAATTACTGAATTAATTTGCTGCCTATCTCTCTACTCATTTAAGATACTTTAGATTTAGGGTCTTGCACATGCAGCTTTTGCATTACTTATTTAAGTGTCTTTATCTCAACCTACAAGTTTTTTTTCAGTTTTACTCTTCTGATTCTTTCCACCATCTTATTGGAGCGAGTGAGCAAGTGGCTGGGTGGGGATAAGTTGCCTGCTGGGGTTAAACAGTGGCAGTCCTTTTTGGTGTCCCTTTTTGCGGTCCAAAGGGCCTGATATAATGACAGAGTCGATCTATATTCTTACTGTTTATTAAAGCTTATAACTGTAATATGGTGTTTATGGAGTTTTTGTGATCAAATCAGAGAAGATTCAATGCAAAAATGGTACAGAGGGACGGAAAATATAACTTAGGATTACTAAAGCTTTCTTTACTTGTGGAAGTTCCATTCTCTATATTAAACATTTTCAGTCTGCCATTGTGAAAAAATGTGAAAAAATTCACAGTGTATCTTTGTACATTTTTAACCATTAAGTGAATTCTTCAAATACTGCATTTTCTGGAAAACAGTCTGATTTTAATTATCTTTCCATTAAAACAAAATTTAGTCTCTAATATTCTGCCTGATAGACTCATGTACTGACTGCCATCATTATGGGATGCAATACTATAACTGTTAGAGTAAAATAAGTACATCCAAGTCTTATACAGATATTCAGTCTTAAGCTCTAGAGGAGAAAAGATGCACACTAAAGGATGAACTAAGTTGTTAGTACCAGAGGTGTGTTCCACGTGCATACATAACTTTGTGAATAAGTCGTCACTCTTCTGTCCTGAGTACCAGCAGTATATAACAACATACTTGGTATATAACAATAGTATTGTTATATTTACACATGGAAACAATCTGTGAATGTTTTTCTCTTATCTACTTTGATCAAATTTTGTCAAGATGGCAACTGAGGTGTTTTCTTTTCTGATTTTACTAAAATGAGTACCATGAAATTTAAATCTGTCTGCTTGTCCTGGTTTCAGTCAAGGAGGGACTGAATTTTTTTTGCATTAGCTGTGAGGGGGTGGAGCCTGGAGCCACATGGGTGTTTCTAGGCTGTTATTCCATAGCATGTTGCATCATTGTCAGGGGCAGAAGGAAGGAAGGAAGGAAGGAAGGAAGGAAGGAAGGAAGGAAGGAAGGAAAGAAGGAAAGAAGGAAAGAAGGAAAGAAGGAAGAAGGAAGAAGGAAGAAGGAAGAAGGAAAGAAGGAAGGGATTCTCACTTATAGGAACGGGGGCATGGCTTGCAGTTGAGGTATCAGAGTGTGAACAGATGGTCTGGACACCACTTTGTTCATTGTCTCAGGGATGTGCCATGTTGGTTGGTCATGGTTGGTTGGTGAGCAATTTGAAGGTAAAACACCCTTTCTTTGGTACACTGTTGTTATTAATATTGTTGCTGTTGCTCTTAATTTTCTTATCTGATTGCTGTTTCTAGTAATTTTTTTTAATCTCAGCTGGCAACCTCTGCCTTTTGTCTCTCTCACAGGAGGGGTGGGGAGAGGGGATTGGGACTGCCATTCCTAAACCATGACACTCTCCTTCATGTCTCTTCTAGGCTTCTGTTTCCTATTTTTCTCTCTTACTTTGACATGAACCTATGCTATGGCCACAGCTCCAGGACCTGGAAATCCTCCACAGTGCAGCTCTCCTCTCTGCAAAGTTCTGCTCTCTGTAAGGACTGACACTCTCAGCTCATCACCTATCCTGGCAGGGAGCCCTCCTTTGTTCAAGTTCCTTCACCATCTTTGTAGCCCTCCTTTGGAGGCTCTCTAATAGCTAAGTATCTTTCTTATATTTTGGTGCCCAAACCAGCCCCCAGCACTCGAGGTGAGGCCGCCCCAGAGCAGAGCAGAGCGGGACAATCCCCTCCCTTGCCCAGCTGGTGATGCTGTGCCTGATGCCCCCCAGGAAATGCTTGGCCCTCCTGGCTGCCAGGGCACTGCTGACTCACATTCAACTTGTGCAGCTCTGCTTTCCAGAATCTCATTCCCCGATACATTCAGGTCTGCCCATTCCCAGGTGCAGATTCTGGCACTTTCCCTTGTTGAACTTCATAAGGTTGGTGATTTTACCCCTGGGGCCAGGACTCCCTCCACAGCTTCAAGCATCTGGAATAATCTTCAATATTTATGCCTCTCTACACACTACATGTTTTAAGTGTCATCTGAGAAAATATCCTTTCTTCCTTACCTTAATTCCTCTTTGTCATTGGTATTTCTTTTTTACACAACTCTATTTTAATTAAGTCTATAAAATAGTTGTACAATTTCTTTAAATACTCTATACAAAACTGTTATATTTATGCATTGGTAATTTACACTAAAAACATTTTATAAGCTTATTCCTTTACCATTCATGAGAATACCTACTGTTTATTTAATAACTACCATATTATATAATACATATGTTATCTATAAGCGACAGAAGTCTTAAAAGCCACACAACCACACACTAATTTAGCATATAAAACTCGAAGTTTTTTTAAGAGTGATTTCACAGAACATGTGTAATAATGAAACCACATGCTTTTTCAATTTGCCAGTTATTGTTGTTTATTTGTTGTTTTCAAACTTTGAAAGCTGCATTTGATGCTGAGAGAAAATGTAGGTTTTGGTGTCAAGAGGAAACTGATGGATATTTTTTATGGCCTTTTTGTTTTCCTCTTACAGAAAGCTAGCAGGAAATACATCTAAGTAAACAACTGCATGTAAAGTCAATCCTTTGCTTGGTGTGGGGAATGACCAGTTTGGTTTAAACACAAGCAGATGTTTTTATCTGACCATCTGGCCTCTATTTGCTTATCCAAAATCCAATGCTCCCTCTTTTACACAAAGGGAGGAAAAGTGGTAATGATGTTTGTTGTTGTTGATTGTGATAGGAAATCATAATTGTGTTATTTCTTTGTAGCAATAAAGAGGAAGCATGAAAATAAAATATTGCAATTTAAAAAGCAGTATTTTAAATGAACTATGAGAAAATAATTTCTCCATTTAGCAAATGAGTATTTCCGAAAGTTCTGATCTAAAATGCTGTGAACTTCTCTCTATTCTGCACAAAACCTATTCCTGAAAACCTATGTGCATCTGACCAATGGAGAGAGCATGGACAAGTCTTCAGTTATGAGGAAACATTGTATTCCAAGATCTACAAAGGAGTATGTTTTATTCTTCACTGACTAGTTTTCATAAACTCTATAATATTTTAATTTTTTCAGTAACAGCCAATAAAGAAAAAATCTGGTAAACACAAACGTGCTTGATTTGACTTAAAACCTCCAGGATATTTTCTTGTACCTAAATTTTGAGTGACTATGCAAAGCTACTAATAGTTGTAATTTGAGCTCAAGTTCTGTTAAAAAATGAATGTTCATATCAACAGGTTCTTACAATTAATTTGGGAAATGCAAAAGTTTCAAGAACTTAACAACTTTCCTCACACTTTACACCACAGACTAAGCAAATGAAGATCTGTTTTTATAATCATGCCAATGAGTAGGATTGAATACTGCCTACAGAGACCAGGCTCAAGACACCCAAAACCCATCCCAACCTTTTCAGACATTAATCCCATACAAATCCATTGATAATTGGAATAATATATGATAACATATTTTTTTGTTTTGAGATCCAGGTATTTCTGCCTCCCTTCTATAAGCTGAAACAAAATGAGCTTTGTGCTGGAGACACCTACATGGCAGGAGGTGTCGGGGCAGCAAAGCTAAGGTTTTCTTGTAACCCTAGAATTGAAATCAAGCCAGGTAGCTGCTCTCACTGCAATTACAAATCTCTTCCCTTATGTTTTATAATCAGGTTGATCTATTTTTCTCTTAATATCAGTGTATTTTCAAAACTCTACCTGCCTTTTTTTTCATGTGAATGTTAAAATTTTCACCTTTCTAGACACGAAGATCAACAGCCTATCATAGAAATTCACATAGTAAGGAAACACTCGAAAGTCTTGTTTTCTGAATTTACTGGAGCACATCAAGCTTTCACTATTTCCATTGGTTGTATTGCACACTTTGTGCTTAATTTTCTTTAATTCACTGTGAGACACAAAATATTAACAGTGTCAGTTGGAAGACTCAGACTGAAAGTAAGATTGGTTGCTGCAGTAAGAAAGCCAATTTGTGTTCTCCATTATATCGTTGCGAATCAAGACTAACTATATTGACTTCAGTGAGGAAGGAGGTTGACAGACTTATTTCTACTTCTGCAAAATGATCCATACACCTCTAATGATACAACAGCGCAGTAATTGTTTGACTGAGAGGATGATGGCTGAGAACAGCCATCATGGTTACTTTCAAGGTTAGACTTACACATGATTTTTATGTACATGTGAAATGGGTGAACCTAAATAGCTTAAATGGTTAAAAACATCTGGTNTTTTTTGGTCTCTTTTTTGTCTGTCTTAAGCAGAATTTAACCAATGAGAAGTTACTTTATGATCTCTGTTTGGCACAAGCCACCAACTCTTTTTCCCATTTATATATTCTTGTCTGGACAGAAAGAGAATAATCTCTTAATTAAGCCAGACTTCTAATTATCTGTCATCATTTTTGTATTTAAGTGCATCATATGCATTAGAGGAGAATTTTCTGAAGTGAGGAAGAAGTATTGTAGAGATCAGAGGGATTGAAACACAAAGAAATTAAAGTCAGAATTATCCTTTTCGAAGGTCCAACATCAAGCATCAGCTATCTGATTCTTTCACAGTATTTTGGCTTTTTGGCAAGCTCTCCATCTGCACATTTAATTCTGCTGAAATCAGGGGTTCAGTTCATCTATGGAATGAAATACATATTCTTAAATTAAGTGCCCAATGAAAAGACAATACATTATTACCTATAAAAGCACTAATTTAAGTAACCTACCAGCTGTCACCCAAAGACATTCTGGCACAGCAGGCTGTAGAGCTTATTGTTTAACAACACAGTTTCTTAGGGCTATATTTACGCAAACTAGGTAGGGGGATAAAATCAGTAGTTTCATTACCCACATCTTCTATACGCATTTTTCTATTTCTGCAGCATATTTAAAAAATACCTTGGATAATTAAACTAAAATGTATTAATGTTATCTTTTAAATTGATCAGGCAGCATTTCTATGAGAAAAATACCATATGATTATAAAAACAAAGACAGTATCATATTGTTGGTTTGGGCAGCATTAATTATATAATTTCCTAACATACTGAATCATGTATCAATATCTCAACATACATATCTTATAGCTTATCACAAACTCCTGGCTCACACAATCACCCACCAGACCTTGACACTTGAATTAGAAGACTAGAAGTATTACCTGCTCTGCCTCAGGAAAAAAGGTGACATCTTGGGTTTTTTGCCACTGTGTTTTGCTAGCATCTGCTGATGGTTTTTTCACATCTTAGCTTCGTACCTGAAGTGATTTTTATCCTTACTTGTTCTTAATACATTAGCTCCAGTTGTTGTCAGGTAATTTAGGTCTCCTTCAATGAGGCATGACTCTTCAAATTATTTTGCTTTCTCTTCACATTGGTATTATCTGCACTGACTCTTGAGTGCTAGATGCCTACCAGTAATATTCATCCTGAATTTGATGGTGAAACTGCTACTATAAAAACAATGTAAGAGTACTGGAATTACCAATGGCAATGCACATTCAGTAAAGGATTTTTAAAAGTTATTACCCTTCTTTTTCACAAGCGTGTTAGATCCCAGACCAAAAGTACCTCTTTAGCTAGACACAAGCTACCTGTACCTCCCAGAGAGGGACACAGCATTCTGTGCACCTACACAAGACAAGTTTTGTAAGTGGTGTCTGAGACAAAACACAGTAAAGTCAATGAAAAGTTTCAGACTGACTTCAGGTATCTTCTGACCAAGCCTTCACAAAACATGTTTTTATATAGCCATTTTTAAATTCTTAAATCTACTTATTCCCTGATCACCTTTAAGGTGATGTACCATTAGTTTTGACTGAGTGTTTACTGGCCCTCACTTGCCAGTAGTGACCAAGCACAGAACTAAATCAATCTTTGTCAGGTCTGTAATTGAGCACTTCCCTAATTTATGAGACAGCTTTTCCATTAACAACAAAATCCTGAGAATTAAATAAAAACAGACCTTCACAAGTGCTGCTGCATTGGTGAATAAAATAAAAACATTGATAAATGTACGCCCCTTTTCCCAGGCTGACTTTGAAAAATTCTGTGTCACAGACCTTGGTCATATTCTGACAACAATTAGGAACACTAAAATAAATAGTTGGCAATTCGTTTTTATGACAGGCTATGCAAAGCTGGACTTTTTTACCAAATAATACAGCAGTCTGTGACTATGAATTACATTATTACAGTGTGTCTGCTAGTTTGTATGTGTCTGTACTGTTATGTCCCCTTCACAGCATGACTTTTTGTTTCAAATCTCTTTCAGCTGAGATTTGATGAAATCTTACATAGACAGATGAAAATATATCCTTAAGTTTTGCTGGAGTAGTTTCCATTGTTGAACTAAATCACTTACTCAAAACTCAATCTGAACATTTTTCCTTCAGTCTTTCAGATGAATCTTTGAATATCTCATCAATTAAGACTCTAAAACTGGACCAGATATATCACTAAAAAATGCAAGAGCCATGACAGGGGAACGGATTGATAACTTGATAGGTATTTTCTACATCCAAGGGCTGCATCCTTGCAACTTACATGTGAATAGCTCATTAGTGACAATTCTACTGTTTTCATCAAACTTTAATCAAGATTTATATTGTATGATTTTGTAAGTTAAAAAATAATATTAAGTTGTTCATTGGATTTTTTACACTTCATGTGTTCCACTTCCTGAATGTGTTTGGATGTGGAAAAGTCATCTCATTACGGAACCTGTTGACACAACATTTTCAACATCTCTTTGAAGTGAAAATTATGTTTTGAAGGTGCTTACTTTAAAGAAATACAAATACTGACTATTCGAGATTTATTATGCTTGATAACTCTGCATACTTTTCTAATCTTTTTCATGTATGCAAATAGGCACACATATACTGTCTAGAATACTGGTAAAATATAAACTTCTATGGACTATGTAAAGGTTTTGGATAAATCAGCATTGCTGCTAACATAGTCTCAATCAAATCGAAAGTAGTTTTATGAAGCATCATGAAATCGAGAAAGAAAAAGAATGTATCGTACATGTTGTAGACTTAGGAAAAATATGAGCTTGGTGTATAGGTTTCCTTTGTCCTGTTCATAATGGATTTAAACTTTGAAATGCCTAAACCCTTACCATTGCAGATTTTAAGTATGGCAGTCTAGTGCTTCAACAGTTCAATAGTTAAAAAATATGGCAAGCATTTGATATAGATAGATGTGCATTAACACAAACACAACAGAACATGAATGTGTGTTGGTGGAACAGGGAAAAGGGATGGAAAAATCTCTTAAATTCTTCATCCAAAATACAGATGTAAATAGAGGAGTTTATATTGACATTTGAAACTCCAAAGACAGCACTATAGCCTTCTGGTAGATATCCATCCATTTGAAGTATTGTTTACATACTCAGGAAAAAACCTCTAAACTCAGACTGGCAGTTGCACATAAGCAGCATCAAGTGAGATAAAGCCTAACACAAAAATCCTAACCTGTAAAATTTTGAAGTACTGGAAGAGAATCAAAACTGAAACTGAAAATATAGAGCAGAACTTTGGAGGGGGAGAATCCAGAACACATATTCAGTGGAAGTAAAAAAAAACTTGGAAGAAACTATTTTCAAAATGTAGGGGCAGAAATTTATCTTGTAAGCTTTACTACTGGAAAAGGTGGGAATTTAGTCTGTGTTTTGTAACTGTAAAGTACTTCACTAGGAGACATCCAAATGCCCTCATTCTCTCTGCACCTATAACTTGCCCTCCATTTCAAGTGAGAGAAAGGTGCAGCTGGGATCTGCAGCTCTTCTTTCTACAATCTTATGGTTTTGGTCCCCAGACCTGATGCAGTCTGCTTCACTCCCACGACTGCTGCTGATATTCTTAGTTCTCTAGAAGAAAGTGAGGGAAACAGACCCAGAAAGGTAAGAGAGAAAACAAATGCAAATTGGTCCAAACCCCCTTCATACCAAACCAAACTCTCATTTAACAGTGACCAGTGAATTAAACTTTTATTTCATCACTTTTAGACACTCTAGAGTCAGCTTCTTTAAACTCAGCTGCTCATTTCTGTATTACTACTCTTGGTGCATCTACTCTCAGTTCCCCCAGCTTATTACCTGAGCATCTTTTCATTTACAAATCTATAGCAATTGTGGTAATGGTCCTGGGTTATAATCCCTAGCCTAGGATTGCTTTACAGTCTTACAGACAGCAACAACAGTGGTTGTTGTGTTCCTTCAGACATGGGGAAACTTTTTTCTTCATCCTTTAAGCCTCCTGAACTACCATGAGTTTTTCCATCCCTGGCTTCAGATACTGAGGCAGTGGTTTGTACCATTTTATGACAGCTGAACAAACTTTTGACCCTATTTAGTATCCTAATGGCCTATTCAGGAAAGAATAGTGAATTCTGCAGTGGCTTACTTCCTTGATTTAATATTAAATCTGGAATTTTATGAGTTCTTTTGATAGCAGTAAAGCGGTTCAATAAGGCAAAGGTTAGGCAATAATTATAAAACATACTATAAAGAGATGGTTGTCCACTGATTCTGGAGAATTTTCTTTAGCTCTGAGAACTACAGTCCCATGTCATTTCACTTTTCATTCAATTTTCATATTGCAGTAAACTTCCTAAAAGTATCATGTTTATTTTATAGAGCATCTGCTTTACCTCATTCTCTATGTTTAATTGGATGTTCTTAGGAAATGCAGAAGCACAAGAGCACAGAATGCTTGGTGTTGGAAGAAACCTCTCCAGAGGTCATCTGACTCAACACCTCTACACAGTCAGGATCCTGTAGAGCAGGTTGCTCAGGAACATGTCTAGTTGTGTTTAAATACCTCTACAGATGTCTCTGGCTCCACAATGTCTCCGGAAACACTGTTCCATTATATGACCACCCCCCAGTGAAAAAAAGTGGTTTGTGGTCAGCCACAATTTCATTGTTCTCATTGTTTCTTGTCCTGTCAGTGGACTCTGCTGAGAAGAGTTTGGCTCCCTTTTCTTCATTCCCTCCCATCAAGTTCTTATACATATTGATGGGATCTCCTTGAGCCTTCTCTCTTTCAGGCTGAATGGTCCCATCTCTCCTACCATCTCCTCACATGAAAAATGCTACTGTCCCTTATCATCTTCGTGGCCCTGTGCTGGACTTGCTCCAGTAAGTCCGGATCTTTCTTGTACCAGGGAGGCAAGAATTTATGGA
>WBMY01005406.1:469557-479557 GCA_013397315.1 Donacobius atricapilla | reverse complement strand
ACATATCCACCCACCAGGAAAATTTCTTAGCTTCAGACATGCTATAGTCCACTGTCTGGAGTGTTATGATGCACTCAACAGCTAAAGAATGCAGGTGGGTGTAAATGAAAGATACCTACACAGCTGTCATATATTGCTCACAGTTACATAAGTCATCAAAAAGCCACAATTTATGCCATTCCTAAGGACAAATATTCTATCTGCAGGACTCAATGCTGTGCAACATTTTAATTTTGAAGTATGTGGTTTTTTTAAGGGCTCAATCACTTCCAAATACACAGCATGAAATAAAAATGCTTATCATTATTTATTTCCCTGCTCTTTCAGAGGAAAAATAGCTGTTTTCGAGACTTCTTTTTTTTAAATAGAGCGTCTGAAATGAACACAAAGTGACTGAAGATGTTTTGAAAACTAAGTAAACCTGTCATGAGCTTGACAAGGTTGCCAATGTAAAGGCAAACAGCTGTACAATGGCAGCAGAGAGGCACTGTGTTGTGTTTAAATACAGTCAGGCAGAAGCCAGTGGATAATGCTCAGTAATGGGTTAATCAATACTTATTATGGTTTTATTGGTTCACTAAAGAGAGAACAGAACCTAGTGAGCACAGAGTCAAAAAATCACTGCATCTGATCTAGATAGCATCTTCTGTCCCTTAGGGATTTCCCTATTCAAGAATCCAATTTACCATGCCTGATTGACAAGGATTGGATCCTAGGGAATCACATAACTCTTTTTAGGACCCAATAAAATCCTAATGGATTTGTCTGACCGGTCAGGAGATTCAAGTTTTACTAAACTGAGGGGCTTTGTTGCAATTAGCCTGTATTCTACTTGCAGTTGAAAAGCTATTAGGAGTCATTGCTTTCTAAAATGCTGGAGTCATGCTGGGTTGTGAATGCCAGATAGAGTTACCTTTCTTTGTAAAAGGAGACTGTTACAATGGATCACAAAATTCAGAAAGCTTAATGTTAAATCACATTAAATTGGTGACCCAAATGATGAGAAATACTATATTTCAAGCTGAGGGCCATACTTATCTTTTGCATCTTGTGCTATTTAAAAGATACAGCAGATACCAGCCTTTAAAATACATTTTTGACCATGTATTATTTAAACTAGCATATTTTAACACCTCTAAAAATCAGAATAAATTGATGGAGATATTGTATTCAATATCTTCTGTGTCAATCTTTTCATCATTTCAGAATACTATTTGCTAATATCTCAGTTTTGTTGAGATTATATTTTCTTTTGTTTTATTCTTGTGAATGTCTATGGGAATAAAAAAAGGAGTGGTTCCAGGCTGAGTATCTGCTTGTTTCATTCGGATCCCTAGTCTGCCATGCAGTAGTCAGAAGGGCACTAGCTTTGAGAACTGAAATGTTGTGGCAGCCTATTCCTGTCCTGAAAAAGTAACAAAAATGCCTAGTTTGGATCCCAAACAGTTGGGTATCACAGTCTTGGATTAATGATAGACCAGACCATGTTTTTTCTCCATGTCTCAAGCCAAGTGATTATTTTGTACCACAGCTGAAATAACTTATTTCTGTGCTTTCTGAGTAGCAAGTTTCCATGAACAGCAACTGTCATGCCAGCTGACTCTGCTGCAAAGGCGCATATTAATTATCTCCCACAAGAGAAAAAGAGAAGCTATTTAATACATTATTTTGGTATTAGTGTCATACCAGAATATTTGCAGAAATGCAGCTGCTGTTACTTTCAGTCCCTTAAACAGCATTTATATAACAAAAAAATGGTGCAATATAATTAATTAGATGATCATCACTTATATGGTAGTTCTGGACTGGTTTAGAAATTAACTTAAAGGCAAAAATGCATATAAAATAAAATAAAAAGGAAATAAGGGGCACCTGTTGAAGCAATACGAATTTTGATCAACAAATGTTTTCCTTTGGAAGGAAAGAGTGAAGAAATAACAACATTACTTTTTCGATTTTTTCCCCCTCTTCTTCCTTCAGAATGTGAGCTTTGCCAAGAACACCAGCACAAATCTGGCAAACATACAGTTGTCTGCTTCAGACTAATATCATATGTACTCTACATTCTTGTTATCTCCCAACACTGAAATATTTGGAGTAGAAGTTCTACAAATAGACAAAAACTTTAAGTTGTATTATGCTTTACAGTCTTGCATTTCTCACTCAGTGGATTAAGGGGAAAAGCTCCTCTGAGGTCTTGTTTGTAGCTACCAAACATTTTTCTTTAGAAATCCCAACCTACGCTTCATCTGTTTTCACAGATTTCCTTAGACACATTGAAACTTATTTCAGTCAACTTGAGCTAAAAATGAGTCATTGAACAGAATTTAGGAATCCAAGCTACTCCTGCAGTCAATAGAGAAAGATGAGCATCTTTGGAAGGTACTTAATCTCAAGCTACAGTTGGGACCAGGAACATCTTGTGGAAGTGTGTATATGGATGGAACTCATATGACCAGTTGAAAGTAGAAATACAAGTTTAAAATGGTAAAAACTGAACTAAGCACATCTCTCCCCCAGTCATGAAGATGTCCGAGTGAGAGGGAATGAAACTAAAGAATTGCTAAATGTTCAAAAGATTTTAACTCTTTTCCAAACCCTGGAAGTTTTTTGAAGTTCAGATATTTAACTACTTTGTCTCTATCTCTTATACCTACATATATCTGCACGGATAATAAAAATTCCTAAGGAATTCCATTAGAAAATATTCCTCACCCACCGATCAGCTATTTTTCAGGTCACAGAGACTGGAAATTCAATGCTCAAGGAAAGTATATATTGGACAGCACTAAAGTCAGAAGTCTTTTATTTATTTAAAGAAAAACAACCATGTGGTTAGTCTGAAGTCAGTTATACCATATTTTCCGCCTATTGTGCCTTGCTTTATGGTAGGTTTTCAATCTTTTATAGTGTGGATCATATTTTAATAGAGAGATTATTTAGTGTTGGTCTTACCTCTCCCAATTCACAGTCACATAGACCACTTCCCTTCTTTTTGACTGCATGATATTTCTTTGGTAATGAGACTAACCACTCCCAGTGAAAATTTATTTTAGAAAACTGTGTAGTTCAGAATTTTTGAAAGTGAACATTGGTTTGGAATTCCCACCTTGAAACACAGAAGTGATGTTCTGTTTTAGAAGAATGGTAACTATTTGCTAAAAATCATCGCATCTTTTACAGATTATCATGTGCACATAAAGGCATTTCTAAACTTCTTGAGAAATTCTTATTCAGGTCCAGAGTTGAAACAAAACTGCACAATTTAACAAATATTTGCTTCAATTTTTATAGCACTTAATTTTGTTTTCAAAACCCATGTTGCAATGAAACAGTGAACATGAGTATACTGTTATTTAAAGGAATTTTTCATGGAAAAAGTCTCCATTTTCAGCATTCCCAGGCCTCTCAGTGTGGAGATGTGATTGTCAGACGTTATGACCAAGTTGCTCCAATTAACTACACCCGTTAGAATTGAATAAAAACAAAATCCACATTTTCAAAGCTAGGCTACCAAAATAGAGTGCCAGAGTATGGACAGGTGCAGATAGAGCATATATTATCTCCTGGATATTAAGTCCACTTTGGAATTCCACTTTGGAGTTCCAAAAATCAACCTGATTTTCCTTGGGTGCCAAATACTGAAATACATCAATTCAGACAATTAACCTTGAATTTCATTGCTTTTCTGAATAGAAAAAATTTCTGACATTATTGAAGTGAAGCTTTCTGTCTCTATGAATTATCACCTACTATTTTTGTTTTCTGTCGTGAAGATGGAATGAATGCCAACCATGCATCCTCAGCTTTTCTACTTCAATTAGCATTTGAAAATTATTTTAAAGGTATCTCAAGTTTCAGTCAAAAGTGATATATTTACTCAAGTTTTCTAGAATCACTTTGTTCCTTTTTAAAATCTAAGTGTATTCATGCACAGCTATAAGAATGATTTTATTTTACTATTATCACTGGTTAAAATGGAAAATAAAAGAGCCAAACTTACTGGTTGCAAGAATAGTTGTAACCATACACATATAGTTTATATCACAAACATAACTTTACACATATACATATATATACTTTTTGCCTTTTTTTTTCTTTTTGACATATACTTAACACAATAGAGGGTCTTGCTAATGCAAATAAAACAAATGCAAAAGGCCTGCCCTGCTGTGTTATTCTATTGATGGTTTAGTTATTTTTGTTTGATTTCCTTAATGATTGTATCACAAAGATGCTCTGGCTTTTTAAAGTGATTCCATAAATTTTATTGCCTTTTGCTTGAAGTATTACTTTATAGTAATAAATAAGTTCATTTCACAGTTATTCAAACAAACAAACAAAAAAAAGTTTTTTCTGCTTCTTAAGCTTAAGCTGCTACTAAACTTAAGCTGTCTACTTTGGGTGCCTTTACCTGCCAAATGAATAGCATTAAGAAAAAATACGTATCAATGTTGCAGAACGTAAAGTTCAGCTTTAGGCCTTTTTTCTCATGCCAAAGCACAGGTGCTTCAGATACACCTAATTATAGCAGTAATTAAAGTTATTACCTTACCTGTTTATTCAAGGGCATAAGGACTTCTAATGGGAACAAATCAAGATATAAAGACTTGCTGTCAATTAGGCTTGAAGGTTTGAGGAGATAATGAAGGAGGTTTGGAGTTGGGTTTCAGTTCTGCACAATAATAAAAATAGTAATTCAGCACCTCTTGCTTTTCCTGGAACAGTCCCAACAGTTCAGGAGAAGAAAGACAAGAAGATTACCTGGGTAACATGATCTTAGGGGTACCAGAGAATAATAGTGTTCTCCCAGAGTCACATCTATGGCAGAGACTGCTGCCAACAGAAGATGAGACTGCTACAAATATAAGCCCGTCAACCTGAGAACAACAAATCTGTTCAGCTTCTTGTCACAGATCCTGTCAATATAGTGCAGGCCACAGAAGGACAGGTGAAATGTGACTCTGCTGTGGGCAGTGCACTCATGAGTCCTTGTCTTAGTAAAATGGCATGACATGACTAGTGCTACTTTCACAGAGATGTAATTTAGGACTGACAGTACATTGAAAATATCCTTCTGCTACATGTTTTCTCAGACAGTGTGCCTCCATTAAAGTAAGAAAAGAGGAGCTATGGCAACTATAGGGCAAGATAAGTGATTTACTGAGCTTCTGCACTTGTTCTGTCATTAGTTCTATCATTTTGAAACTAGCAGGTTCAAAAAAGGTATATCATACTGACTGGGAATATTCCTATCGGATTGTTTATTTGCTTTAATATAAATGTGCACATGCACATAATTCAGGATAGACAGTTGCAGAGTTTGTTTAGTGTATTACTAGCCAACTGAAAATATCAAATGTGCATCACTTAATGAATTCGATTAGTCACACATTTTAAGTATTCTGTTCTTGCTGTCTGATTTCATTATGTGTACTTTGCAGCAAATTACTAGGAATGTTTCTTGATAATTTGGAAGGTAGTATGTTTCAGTTATCACCATTATATTTTATTTCTTTTGAGCTTGCAGTTCCAAATATTAGTGAAAACACAGAGCCTTTTCCAAAAATGTAATTTCGTATAAAAGGGAAAATTAATTAATGGAAAGGAAATACATACATTTTTCTATTTTGATCTGGTAGGTTTTCCTCTCATCTGTAAAGAGAGGAAAACAATAAATTAGCAGGCTCTCTTTTATTTCACATGTCCTACAAATCAAGGAGTAGGTTATGTATGGTATCACAGCGGAAATTTACAGCAGCAGGTGCATGGTACCTGGTTAGAATCTTTTCACACCAGAGCGAAACACCAGCATGCCATTGATTAGAGCTAGGACTCTAATCATATAATATACGTACTTTTACAATAACTTTGATTTTATTTTCCCCAAGAAAAATTGGGAAACATATCACAGTATTACACATAGGTGCTTCGTGCTTATAATGTAGTTGAGGGGGATTGGTCTCACTGGCCAAGCCATCCCACAGTGTTGTTTCTATGACTTGCATTCCTATGCTTATGTTCCCAGACCGTGGTGTCCCTTAAGAAGACATCAGGTAAAAAATGGTGTCTCAATGTTAATTTAAAGTCTGGACCTTGCAAACAGATCCATTCACACGTCCCATTGATTTCATTAATTTTGCAGGATGCAGAATTCAGGCCCAAAGGGTTATGTTGATTCTGTATAGGGACTTAGAGAAAGCTTTCCAAGATTAGGGGAGGTGTGAAATAGGTTTCTTCCTTCAATATGCTGAAGCTCTACTGATGTTGTCTGGATCACACTAAAGAAGATTATAACCTCAGGGAAAAATTTAGGAAAATGTTTTATTTGCAGATAAATCTCCTAATTTTTTATTTTTTCTTTTCCTGCCACTATTAAAAGAAACATCAGCAAAACCACAGACTCTTTTGTAGTTTCTTACTGATTACTCCCAGTCCAAAGTCCTAATCCTCTGTTTATTACATCATGAGTGCTTATTATAGAAATTACTGAGGTTATAAGTAAGGTTATGATTTTAGTGGTGGAACAAACAGCATAAAAAATGGGTACTAAGTAAATATGTAACCCTTCGGGGATTTATAATGTGTTCATGAACCAGTAATTTCTCCTCTTAAAGTCAAGGGGTTTCATATAAATACAGTCAAACTTGCAACATTAACTCCAAGACAAACACTACTCCAAAGTCCTTCAGAGGAGTCATTGCTTTTTAGTCCAAATCTCATACCTACAGAGACTCAGCTCTATTTAATGGGAAATGAATGTCAGTCAATTTTTCCTTTTATTCAAAATTCAAAGACTTCTCTACTGTGACATGGGTTAGTAGAGAGTTACTATGGAGAATTCTAGAACTTAGCAAACATACAGATAAAAACAAACTTCCTACTTTAGGTGCTTAGTTTATCTAGACTAAGGCCTAAAATACAGAAGCTTGAACACAGGAGTAGAGATCACTCCGTTTACTATCAACAGGAGACCACTGCAGAAAGTGTCTGTAGCCAGGTAATAGTAAACGCAAAGCTCAAAACAGCTGTTCTCACATCAGCTCTGTGAATGACAAGCATTTGGCGATTTTGTCCCCTTGTGATGCCCTTACTTAGAAGTCCTGCATGCTCTCTCCTGCTCCCTTGTGCATGTGTGCACATGAATAATATTTTGAATTAGACTCTTGTTTATTGAAAAACAAAGTTAACAAGGAATAGGAAGTCTCAAACTCTTATTAGGGTAAGGATGGACCTAAAATTCAGGACTGCTACTTTTCTGGTATGTTGGGTAACATGAAGCAGTCCCTATACTGAAGACTTAGCTTCACGATTACTAAGATCCTTTCTGGAATATCCTGGATGTGTCAGAAGCTTCAGCTGAGCTTCCTCAGCATACATGGCAACCAATGTCAGCACCAAGGAAAATAATGCAGGCTGAGCAAAGACACAGATTTTTCTAGAGTCAGAAAAAAGTAGGCTTTCCATGACATTTACTTTCTTACTATGACTAATTTGAATTATAATTTTCTTCAGGCAGGGATCACTGTTTATTTTAGAGTGAGATTTCCGCATTCTTTAATATTCAAAGCAGGAGTAGAAAACAGAATATATATGGTATTTCAGGGAGAGTTGCTTCTGAATACTTTATCTTTCTGTTAGTTACTGAATCCAAAATCTTTCTCTGAAGGCAATAAGGGACACTTGCATGAGTAATGATCAAACCTGATGTATCTAATAGAGACCTAATATAACTCATCTAGCACACGGTATTTTTCTTTTCTCTATCAATGCATTATTCCTTTCTGTATATATATATATAAACCTCAGTGTGTTCCTAGAAACTCAATAATCTGAAAGCATTGGATAAATCCTTTGCATTGCACAGTATCAGTCTTGTGACAAAGGCCAATTTTATCATTTTCCTTGAAGTCCTCTTTCCAAGATGATTTTGCTTATTCCGTGATAGTTTACTCAGAAAAACTTGCCTTGATTCATTTATTAGTGTGAATGAATGCCAGTTTTTCTAGAGAAAATCCCGCTTAGTAAAAATACTGAATTATCACCATCATATACCTCCTTGATGATACCTACTCCCACTGAAGTGACACAAAAAGAGAGAGAGGATAGTAAGACATGAAGTCAAGGGGCATTCACAGCAGACATCATGACAAATTATGTAACATCAAGCACCTGGGAAACCCATGATTATTGTTTGTAGTGTCAAAATATCTGCAGACTGTAACAGGAGAGTGCTGCCTGCTTTTTCACTTTGTTTTTTAAATATTCCATGCACTCTTTTAAGGCAGTCCCACGACAGCAGACAACAAACCAAACTTCAAAGAAATAACGGATGCTGACACAATGCATGATTTTTTTTTTTTTTCATTTTCTTTGATTTTTCACTCACCAGATTTAAAATTTCCTGGACCAAGGAGCAATCTACCAAAAGAGCACAACTTGAACTGGTCAAGAACTGGGTCTCTGTTTCCCTTTCATGTTGTAGAACTGAAAGCTATAGATATTATGCTCTCTCTCCCTTTCAAACTACTCTTGATTCGTGCATGCTGAAGTACAAGGGGCAAATACAGCGTATCTTTCTCACATGCTTCCCTTGCTAGCCTGCTTATAGGTGAGAGATCATTTTCCTTATCAGGATGATCAAGAATCTTTTTTTTCTTAGTGGTCCTAATTTTCTTTTTCTAATAAACAAACAAGACTATTTTCACCACAAGAAATATATTTTTTTAAATATATATATAGGGAAAATGGACACTCAGATCATTGCTGGCCATCCCTGGAAATGTCACAATTGTTCATACATGGACTAAACCCTGTGAGGTGCTAAATTGTATATCTCCATTGGCCTTACTTTGCAAGGAGAGCTGTCTAGGAAATGTGGGAAGTTATATCAAGTTCTACTTCAGTAGATCAGGGATTAAAGATCAATATGGGCAGCTTTGATGCTTCGCAGTCATTTGCCTAAACATCTACTATAGATAACAGGACAAGAAAGAGTTTGTCACATACACCTCGCTCCTGGAGAGAAGCTTAAAGTGCCCTCTTACACAATGCAATTTACCCTTAGTGGAGATTGCATTACAAAAGGGTGAATGGCCTCTACAAGGCAGCTATTCCCACTCCTTTGCAGATGCATGGGGAGTGAGTAATGTCTGGCTACGACCCTTGCCCCGACATACTGACCAGCACAGCCTGTCTGGTGCAGAGAGGAGAAATCATCTGTACCAGGTAAAAGGCTAATGCAGTTTATTTTCTTCCTGGAGCAAGGGGTAATCAGGGACTATATTGTAACTCTCTGAGTCATGGTTCAGTCCCTGATCTCCAGAGACGGACAGAGTACAACTGCTAGGGATAATTCAGCAGTCTGCCCCATGAAAACAAGATGTTAAATCCAGGACAGAGCTTTACATTGTAAGGACTGGGAAAACTGCCAAATAATGTGCAGAAGACACATATTAAATGGTGCAGTCCTTTTTCTTTTGGGTGACTTTGCCCTCTTTGCCACTTCTCTGCCTTGCTCATGTTCCTGCATTGTCACAGACACATTGATCACTTCTACAACTGCACTGCTTGTAACTTTCAGTGATTATTTTTCAAATTAAGTTTCTTCACATTTTTCCACAAAAATCAAAAGATAGGTGCAAGTTTAACAATTTTAAATATGTGTCTATGATCTTATTCCAAACCAGATTAAGAGTTCCTCTACTGGAAGATTGATCCATCAGCGTTCAGTTAGAACTAAAGTCTTCGCTTGTATGGCTCTCTGTATTGGTTTGGCATGAATGGTGGAAAAACCAATCGGTGATCTGCTTTGGAACTGACAGCCAAGTTGGCCAATCAGGTAAAAAGTGTACACCCCTGGGGACACACCGCTTAAATACAGGAATCTTGGGAGATTCCTTCTCTTTTGACAGATCTGGCTGAGATAACATCGCGGCCGGGCCAGGGGGGCCGGGCCCAGGGCCCCGCCGGCCCCGGGAGTCGGGCTGGGGGGCGGCCG
>WBMY01005406.1:437005-469521 GCA_013397315.1 Donacobius atricapilla | reverse complement strand
GTCTGATTTTTACTGAGTGGACATTTGAATTAGAAACTATAATATTTGAAGTTTTCTGAAATGGATGTTGAAGTAGAAATTGATGCAGTGATCCTATTGAGATGTCTTGGAGCCTTGTCACCAGTAAAGAATAAGAAGTCCTTTATTGTGAAGCTGTGCATCTTTAAAACGTGAAACTCCATGTTTAAGTCCACAGCCCTTATGTGGCCATAGGAAAGGCTGCATTTGGGAACCTCACAGATGCAGTGTCGGGCGGGCTGCGTTTGTGGGAACTGGAAGCCACAAACAGACTGTGTCTCTTGTGGAAAGTTACCAGAAGAATCAGGAGGGACTTGTCTCTCTCAAAAGACTGAATGAAAGACTATTTTATTAAGTGCTACTGACTTAAGGGTTCTGATGTTTTGTCTCTTTGCATTGTTTCGTGGAAAAGTAGATTGTTGCTAGGGAGGAGGGGGGTGTCTTTAAATAGGTTTCGTGGTTGTTGTTTTTTTGTTTGCCCTTTAGTATGTTAATAAATCTAATTGTTTCTATTTTTAAGTTGAACCTGTTTCGCCTTTTCTTTTAATCCTATTCCACTAAAATGAAAATTTGGCAAATGTGATAACCACTACACTCTCTTTGTGAATAATTCTAAGACTGGATTTCAGGTGTTCTTTAAAAATATAAATCATATGATTTTCCAGGTTTTTAATCTCTATAAAATATATTTGTTTATGCAGCTATTTGATTTCAAGTTGTATAACAAAACTCTTGCAAATGCTGTTTTTCAGCCATCAATCAATATGTACAAACTAATGAATTCTTTTTTTTCCCCAGGTCCTAGGACCAAGGATGGTCACTGAAAAGTTTTGCTGGAGTGATAGCTTGGACAAGAGATACAAATCTCAACCTGTAGATTTGGATATCTCCTCCTGCAAATGTTCCTGAATGCAAATTATTATTCACTAAACTTATCCTAGTGCATTTAATGAGAATGCTTGAAGGACTGTAGATTACTTGTATGATAAACATATTGCAAGATCCAGCCAATATACATGAGCCAATATTATATCAAGCAGTGGAGATTGTCTGTGAGATAGTCTTATCTCTGTTACCTTCAGGGTAATGATCATTCAAGGGTGTGTCTAATGCATCTCAGTATTTCTATTTTTTTCACTCAGTGGAAGTACAGGGAGATTTAGTAAGTGTGCAGTACCAGGCTTGCTTTTACTGTTGTTAAGGATCAGGCAGACAGTTTCCTTCTCTGACATCACATTATTGCAGTTTTTCAAACAGACACTTCACACTTCGTGTGAACACCGACCATAATTTCTGTCATGATTCGTTAAGATCCAACAAACCCTCCTAAGGCTACTGATGAAACTTCAGCAGTTAATATTCAAAACATGAAAATCTAGGCTTGGATTCTAATTTGCTACTGATGCAATATTAAAGCAATATATGTATAAAATATTAATGCTATATTTGTTCTGAATTTATTTTATTTAATTTTTTACACACAGATAAAACCCTTGCGGCCTAAAAACAACATGTCTCATTTTCAAGGATGTCCTGGGGGGGCAAACACAAGGAATATACACAGAGCTTAGTAATCTGAACAATAGTGTGGCAGAAGAACTGTGCTGAAAGATATACTCTTTCATGAGCAATAAGGGTTTTGCTGATAAAAATGTTGTCTTATCTGTTTGACCAGTTGATAGGATATAATTTCTAATACTACACCCTTGAACCCATCCATAGAAGAAGAAGCCTGGAGAAAACTTGGAGATAAGGTCCTTCACTTATTCCATCAGTATCAAGAAAAACTCAGATTTTCTTTTCTGACAGACCTGTCCTCTTCAGTAAGCAGATTAGGTCATGCATGAGAAGCTTTGTGCATTATAGTTGTTCAGATCAGGAAAGAACTTCTGTGGTAATATTAGCTTCATCTCTAATGTTGTCCAAGTCTGAAAGTTTAAAACTAAAAGCAGTGAAAGTCTTATAATCAGATTTATATTAATTAAGAATGCATTTATGCACTTCTGAAAATGGTAAGTTCTTGTATAATTATTTTTAATTTTGTTGTAACAAAGAGAATGTGCTGTGCCATATATGACTTCTGGGCACTACATGCCTAATAGTCATCATACCCAGTTCCACACAACCCTGACAATTATTTAGGGATTTGGAGAGATATAGAAAGAAGTTTTTTGTCTGTTTTTCTGTGTCCAGAGTTCAGCTACACTCTAGCTACAATCAGTAAAGTTCCCAACTATCAGTGCGGTGAGGTGCTGGAACAGTAATGCTGACAAAAATAATGAACTGCATTTTAAATGGATGTAAATAATAAAGTTATTGGTGAATAACCTAATAAGGTTACAAAACAGATTATATGATGTGACTTCCTGGAATACTAGAGGCCTGAAATTGATGATCTTAGCAATCCCTCCCAGACCCTTGTACCTAAATTTGAAAGACTTCTTTCCTTTAATATTTTAATTGCTAATCTGCATAAAAATTCTAATACTACTTAATTTTCTTAAATTCCTTTACTTCTTCAGTCTGGAGGGTGCATTTTGATTTCTAGATGGACCATCATACTGTGGAATATATGATGCTGCAGTTATAAAAAGGCACTTCTATAATGCATGAAGAAAAGCTCTAATCTCATATTCCAAACTGAGCATGATTTAAAACCCTCAGCAAACTACTTGGGTATGAGGGCTCAAGTTATGAGCAAAATTTTCAAAGTGACAGAGTAACAAAAATTCAGATGCATTTAACATATTGTTGATTGTTTTGCAAATCAATTTAGGAATTATCTTATGAATTGGTACCTGCCTGTCAGTTCCTGAGGCCTCTATGGTTTAACACTAACACTGTGAGTGTTCTAAGCAAATTTTCTTCCATTTGCAGTACAAATAAGTCAAAATAAAACCAGGAAGATCAGTAATCAATTATTGTCATGGTCAAAACACACTTGACTTGGAGAAAATTAATTTATTGTTAATTAAAAATATCATTGGGTGATGTGAAACAAAGACAGAAATAAAAATGCCATCTGCACCCTACTCCCATCTTCCCAGGCTCAACTTCACTCCTTTATTCCAACGATTCCACCTCCTTTCCCACTGCCTACTCCAAGTGGTACAATTAGGATGAGGAATCAGGGTTGTGGGTAGTTCATGACAGTTCCTTTCTGCCAATGCCTTGCCATGTAAGCCCAAGATAATCGTATATGTCTATTTTAAAAATAAATCAAGTTGTTATGGCTGCTCTAACTTAGCCCTGTTGAGTAGGATACATGTATATATTTCTATGTACTATCATAAGAATATGCTCATACACATTTTCCAGGAAAAAAAAATATTTACAGCAATGTATGTGTGATTTATTTCAGAGTTCATAGTTTTTTTAGTTTGTTTTCTTTCTTTAAAAGTAACAAAAATTCTCTGAGTTGTAGATTTGTTGATTGTAGGAGTAGTAGGGTGACTGATCCATTTTCATTTCTTTTTCTTTTCTTATAAGAGTTAGGCCTTTAGATATCTGGGGCAGAAATGTTAAAAGTATTTGAAAAATGCAGTAATGCTCTAAATGGACTTCTTAGATTTTTGAGGATTCAGAAATGGAAGAGTTGCTGAGTTTTGCCCCAGATTGGTAAAACATTATTCTGGTGTTACACTGTGTAACATTTTCATATTAGAATGGTTAAAGTGCTGGAGTCTGAAATTATACTTATTTAAATACTTTGGTGTTGATATTGTTGTAAGCTTCCCTACTTTGCATTCAGTAAAGTTACTTTACTGTAAGGCTAGGAGGACATCTTCTACTCCTTCTAAATTAACTACTTATTCATGGTTTTCTGTTCATATCTTCCATGAACACCACAACCAATACAACTTCTTTAATATTGCGGTATTGTCCTGTCAGCATGTTGCACGTTTGGTGGCCATCCTTAACATTCTACTACTATTCAACACTGGAGAGGACCTGACTGTCCCATGTTATTTTGCTGAGTCCCACATTTATGGTAATAAATACTAGAGAAATCAAAGCATCAAATTTGGTGCTGCAGTAAATGGTGAAACTTTCTAAATGCCAATAATGTTGGCATTTTTTTGCTGTTGTTTTGTTGCTCTCTAAAAGACGTGTCTTGTTCCAAGTGTATAAATTTGCAATTTTATTTTCTCTACTGCTTATTTCCTGTTTTTATTAGACTGTGCATGAAAGCCTTCAAAATTCTGAGGACAGGGGCTTTTTCTTTCCAGATTTTTTGTGAAACATACTGCACACCTTAGACATTGTACAAAGATGTCAAACACTGCCCCACCTAAAAATAGAAATATCCCAGTGAACAGTTTTAATCTCTAAAATATTTATCAAGAAATTGAAAATTTGTTCATCCCTCAAATTAAAAAAAAAAAAATTAAAATACTTAGAGTGGAAGATTCTAAGTGTGTTTGAATACTGAAAACAAATATCACATTTCTCAATAGAGTTGTCCTGACTGACGATAATAGTAAATAATTTTTGAAACATTTTAGATGGAATGATAGAAGTGAGGTTATAATAAACATTTGAGAACTGCCAAGGATGCATTTTAAACAGTGATAAGTACCATACTGGATTAGTATGAGCCTTAGAAAAATGTAATAGAGAGGAAAAATTATAAAATTGTATATTTTGTCACTAGATTTTTTATTTCAGTGACCTTTCTTTCTCTGTAGTGCACGTGAGCATATTTTTTGTTAGCATGGTTTAAAAGGCTAGCACTTGGCTATGAAAAGGTTCAATAAATCAATAGCAATTGTTATGATAACAAGAAGTGGGACATTGTGGAATGGCAGTTTTAGCATTATGCATGGGTACAGCCATGACTTTTTTGGGTCTATTAAGCTAGTATTTATCTATGATTACAGAGGGAATTTAGTCATAGAGATAGAAACTGGCAATTATTTTCTAATAATCAACTTCCTATTCCATAAAAATTCAATAAAGGTAAAAAGAATCAACCTCTGTCTTTGCACAGTTACATATAGTTTAACAAACAATACTGATGGGTCATTTTCACTTGTCACATAAAAAATGAAACTGTACAATGGTGGTATGTGAACAAGAAGTGAGCTCCATACTCCTGAAATATGTTCATGCTAGTTTTGTCTGGGAAAGAGTTCATCTTCTCCCCAGTAGCTAATGTGTGGCTGTGTTTTGGATTTGTGCTGGAAACACCTTTGATAATTCAAGGCTGAGCCATTCTCACAGAGTCAAGGCCTTTTCTGCCTCTCCCACCCCGCAGCAGGCTGCACATGAAGTTGGCTGAAGGACCGAGGAGGGGTTGTTCCCAGTGGTGGTGTTTGTCTTCCCAAGTCACCGTTGTGCGTGGTGGAGTCCTGCTTTCCTGCAGATGGCTGAACACCGGCCTGCATGTGGGAAGTGGCGAATGAACTCCTTGTTTTGCTTCGCTTGAATCTACAACTTTTGCTTTCCCTTTTATGCTGACTTCATCTCAACCCATGAGACTTTTCACTTTCACTCTTCTCATTCTCTTCCCGACCTGAATGATGAGGAACTGAGTAAGAGGCCGTGTGGTGCTTAGTTGCCAGCTGGGATTAAACCATGACAATATTAAACTGAAACCCAGGAATATTTAATATTTTAATGATTAATAATTTTAATATTTACTGACTCATAATTTTCAATAATTACCGTTTTTCAATGTCATTTATTAAAATAATAACAAGAATAAACAGATTTTTTTTTTGATCTTAATACTTCACAAAAGCTTTATTTTATGAAATTACAAAGGCTGAATGCATAAATGCTGTTTGCAAAATCCCAGTGTACCACAAATAGGGTGCTTTCAATGAAGCCTGGGAGATACCTCTAAACAAGCAGCAAAGAATGGATTTCATTCAAAACAAGTAATAAGCTTCAGAACCTCTTGCCACAGGTGATTGTTGTGGCAGAGATCCAGCGCATATTAAAAAAAAAACAGATTAAAAAAAGGCATGGACAACAGATCTGTGAGAAGGCAGTAAGAGATTGACTAGGCATAAGAAACAGCTAATGACAAATTTGTTGCTGTTGAAAACCGGGGGAAATACACTGCAGAACCACAAGGTTTGTGCTCTCTACTTAAATATGCTCTTGTATTTCCATGCTGAAAATTAATATTAATTAAATCAGGTAAAATTAATACGGGGAGCTTCTTGCAGGGAATTAATACAGGGAATTTACTGATAGACATATCTGTCCTTGCTCAGTTTTAAAGTAAACAACTTGTCATTCTTGCCTCTAACTAGATTTTAAACTCTTTTGGATCTTTTGAACCTTTCCTAAGCCTTGAGTCCGCAGTTGTGATGTGGGAACATTTCAAAAATTCAATGACAAATGCAGTTCAGCCCCTCCACCTTTACCTTAGAAGTCCTTTTTTTTTTTTTTTTTAATGATGATGAGGATGATTATTGATAATGTATACAAGTGCTTGCAGAGTTTTTTCATCAAGATCAGCAATGGAAAGATTGAACCCAGTACTATTTTCAGAACTCCTTTCAGCACAACACTCTTCCTTTAAGAACAGTTCATCTTTTATTTCCTTATTCCCTACCTACCTATTTCCACTTTACAACTCCTGGACTAACTCCCATCCTTACCCTCTTAACAAATAATTTTGAAAGTGGTACTGTACCAAAAGCTCTTCTGAAGTCATGACAGATTAGATCTACTGATTTTCCCTTGTCTGGAGAATCAGTTATCTTATCAAGAAAGCTATTGGGTTAGTCTGGCATGATCTGTCTTTGATGAACCCGAGATGCATTTTTATCCTATTTTCCAATCTACTTCCTTTCCTAGTTATTAATAGAAAGTTACATTGGACATGATGTGCACTTCAATTAGTTTCATAGTTAACTGTCTTACACCTTGAAGTACACTGAAGAAAAAATCCACTAACAGTGTAAAGGTATAGCGCATTTCTTCGACTAAAAAAAAGTATCAAAGTGCTTGAATATGACTCATTGCTTTTGTGACTCATGACTTGCATATGATACTAATTTACTGAAGAAATATAAAGCCTTTACCCTACCATAAAAAGACAAATATATGTAAACTTGAAATAAAATATTTTGTGGTGTTAATGGGAGGCTTCTTACTTGGGCATATAGAGATCTCAAAATAAAGAATATAATTGCTCACAGTTATCCTGGTTATGTGTTTTCTCTATTTTGAAGTGCTTACTCATGCTTATTGAAGCATTCTTTAATTTAAAAAAAAAAGCTACACAGAAAAGTTTGTTTGTTTGTTTTCTCATGGTTCTGGAAGTGAGCAGAGTGATTCAGGTACCAGAGCATAGATGCCTCATGGCATTTTAGACTCGCTAGTGAATTCTTGCTTGCCTCTAGCAGCTGTTCTGAAAAGTGCAGATGTCCATAGGTCTCATGTCAAATCTACTACTGTGTGCATGCTCTCAGTCCAGACAAGTGAGCTTATGTGTTTAGCCACCAGAATCATTTCAGAAACATGACACATTCCAAGTAAATTATAACAAGAAATTTATGAAAAAAATTATAATTAGTATAATGCATACTGCTAAAAGTTAGTATATAAACCTTTAGAATAGTCAGTGCAATAGGTCAAGTAATGAAAACTGACACACAAATTGTTTGATTATTTCTGAAAGATCTCATATTAATTTTTAATATACTCTTTAAAAGGGTATTGAGAAAGTCTGATCTATGGCAAATAATATAATGCAGTAACAGTTGCCACTACTGCTTTTATACAATCACCCTGTCAAAAACCAAAGGGAAAATTTTAAAAAGTAAAATATGAAATAAATAAATATTCCTAAAATCCTACCAGACTGGAAAAGAAAAAAGGCCTCCATTTAGGAAAAGCTGTATGCCATGGCTGAATGATCCATTTTAGGGTGTTAATAGCAAAGACATTTATGTCAATCTCACTCGCCATTACAGGTTACAGAGTGGAAGGCATGGTAATTAAGAGCTGTGTTAGCTGCCTACAGGATAATTTTGGAAAAGAATATACATTTAATTTTATATCTGTACTTTATACCTTCATTATATACAATGTTTAAATGTCCATTTTAAACAGCATTATTTTTGTGAATTGAAATCTTACTATTTTAGATCAAGAACCAAACCTTCAGATGCTCTGAATACATTTAATTTCCCTAAAATCAGGGGAGAAAAAATTAACCTTAGAAGTCACACCTTTGGTCTGAATTTTTTTCCAGTCTCTTTTATTTATATTTACAGTAAATAAAAATAATAGCAAATAGTCTATTCTATAATAAATTTTAAACTGGTCAGTTATATCCCTGATATTATAAAGTTTTCAGGTTTTTATATACCCTTCCATTCCTTTTGAAACATCTTCATTTGAAAAACAGAGTGCGTTCTTACTTTTCGCAAGAAACCAGACTTAATACATTATTGTCTAATGTTTCTGTACCTGATTTTCCTGATGCCTTTTACTGTAGAGTCCTTTGAATTGGTGTCAAAGAAAATTGCACAAAGTCAATGTCCTCTAAAACTTAGCAAAGGTAGGAGGGAGACTATGTGCAGCATACTAAATTATCAAGCTCATCATTTTAGCAGAAAACAGCATTAGACCATTACAGAAGTGGATCAATATTGCAAACTGCATGGTTATATATACATATATATACACACATATACTTGTACATATGTATGCATAGCACACAGCTGCACTATGGACAGAAATAGTCATTTCTATTGTGATAAGAACTAGGTCTCTTGTTTTTCTCTAACCATAGTAAAAGTGCAAGTTTTGACCTAGTAAGCAGAAGCACAAAAGAGATCATAGTGGGGTAATTTTCATATTTAAGATTCCTCTTTGTGTATAGAAAGAAACATGAACTGTGCACAAATACCTGAGATCTTAATTTCTGGCACCTTGAAGAGCACTTAAATATTAAAAATAGATAATAAGTAGTCTTTATAGTATTTAAAGTGATTCACAAAAATATTCTGATGAGTTAAGATACTAAAAGAAAGACTGACATTATTAATGGGCTAACAGAAGATACATTTTAAAAATCAACAAAAAAATCTCCAGATATAATTTTCATAGTTTCATTCTTTGTAGGCTTTTTTTTTTTTTGGCTGTGAGTCTGTAGAATCTTGTAGCAATATTTAAACTTGTATGAATAGGCCTTTCCACACAAGAGTATTCATAAAAATAAGCATGCAGCTAATAGCACTGACTGATGAATAGGAATGATTGCTAGTGATGGATGATTCAGTGCACCCACAAAAATATCTTGCATAAGGTTATAAATTCCCTCTTATAAATAATACGTTATTTAGTGTGTTTATTTAATTGGATCTATTTGGACTGTTGCAGTGGGGTAGATAGATGAAACAATAAGCACTGCTGTAACTTAGAACTTGTAATTCAGTAGGGATTTAGCTATTTGAGATAAAACAATGTAATACTGAATCATAGTTTCATAGGATATTTTAGGCTGGAAGAGATCTCAGGAAGTACCTAGTCCACCCTTTTTGTCAAAATAGGGTCAATTGTCAGATCAGGTTGCTCATATCTTTATCTGGTTAGATGTAAACCTCCAAGGATGGAGACTGCTCAAATCAGTTGCAGCACTTGGCTGTACTCACAAAGAACGATTTTTCCTTATGCCCAGTATGAGCTTCTCTTCTTTCAGTTTACCCTGATTTTTCCTTGTCCTCCCAGGATGCATCAGTGTAAATAACCTGCCATTGTGTTCCTAGCTGTTGACATACTTGTGTTTCTCCTGAGGTCACTCTGTACAACTAAAAGTTTTGGGTTTTTCCTCTTCTTGTAGTTTCACTCAAGGGAAGTTCAGGCCAAGTAATTCAAACACACGATTTCAGTCAAGTGAGGCAGTGAAGAGAAATCCTATGCTGATATTGCCCTTTCTCATTCAAGGTAAGCCTGCATGGTACAGTGGAGAGATTATTGTATATATACATGCATAACTTGAAATGATCCAAGATATTGAAATACGTGTTAGCTGTAACATCAGCCATAGAAGTTTATAGTTGATGTACAGGATTTGTTGAAAACCTGCCTTTTGTGATTTGAAGTTCATCACTTCGAGGTCATTTTATGTATATTGGAGTTGTTTATTTAGTATTCTGAAAATCCTGCCCTTTGTTATCATAAAAAGAACAAACTGTCCCTTGTTTATTTGTTTATTTATTTTTTAAATATTTTTTAATGCTTATTTCTTCATTAATATGATACTTTGGGCTTTTCTGTCAAGTTTTGTCCAAAAAAAAAAAAATTGTTCACAGTACAAAGAATGTTCATAGTACTGAAGAATTGTCTGATGTCTCTGTCTTAGGTGTTGCTTTCATTATCGCCCTAAGGAGTCATCCAGATTCCACAACATAGGCTGTCTAGTTTGAGCTTGAGTAATAGTGTCAGGAGGAGCAGTGTTTTTCTCCCTCTGGAATGTAGCTAAATGTGAAAGTTAAATGTAAAGTTCATTACAATGCAGAACATGAGTTCAAATGATTTAAGAAATCGCACATTTCTGCCTTGCATCCAAGTGAAAATTTCCTACTAGAGAATTCTGTTTTTTACCGTAATGATTAAACTGCAAACATACCATAAAAAAAGGGGAAGCCTTCTTGTGGCTTTTCTGGGGTGCTCTTTTGCCCTTAACTCTTGCTGAAAACCTCTAGTATGAGCAGATGAACAGTGATGTGAAGGACCTACTTTTCATACTGAGCAAGATTTCAGGGAATTTGATTTCAAAAAACCCCTCTTGGTTCCAGGGACTGGTGTTGGAGTCTGCTAGATGCTTTATGGACTCTATCTTGCAGTTGGATTTTATCCAAAACCATTTCAGTTTATGGCACATGAGAATTGTCTGTGATATGAATACATTTATAGTAAGTATGGACAATTAGGAAATTTGTTTCAAAAGAATGTATAAAATGCTAATGTGAAAGCATCTATCAAGAACTGAATTTCAATACAGGGGATTTAGGAGCTAATCCACTAAACAATAAATTCTCATATATTTTATTAATTTTAAAAGGAAACCTTAAAATACTAAAAATAAAAATTAAGAATTATCTATATGTTAATTTATTCTCTTACACGTTTATACAAAAACATAATGTCAAAAGCCAAGAGATGGCTTGTAAATGTCTGTGCTGGTGCGCGTTGTATTTTCTTGCTTGTACTTCTGGATGGATGACAGCTCATATTGTGTTTGAAAGTAACTTTCACTATCTTGACTCCAAATTTAGAAAGTTATAGCCGATTAAATAATTTACGACATGTAAAACTGCCAAATTTGTTCTCCTTTTAGTAAATGTTTAGCAGCTATTTCAACAATGAGAATCAGAGTTCCCTGAAAAATGCATGTCATCACTAATCTGAACTCTTGTTACATGATTATTCCATAGATATTTCCAAAACCTGAAAGAAAGACCTTTAAAATTCATACTCAAAAAAGCTTTTAGATTCCCATGCACAATTATTTTGTTGCTACCTACAAGGTTTGCTGCACTATACTGGCAGAACCTTATGTGCTTTTGATCTTACATGTTTTACAGAACAAATGAGAGTTGTTCCTGACTAAACCGCAAAATGTATCAGAAAAAGTTCTAGAAAGGCAGCTGAAGGAAGGACAAAGAAGAACTCCTCAAACTCCTCTGACCTCTAAAAAATAGGTTCAGCAAGGAGAAAAGAAAACTGTATATTTGAATATTAACAAATATTGTGAACATTTTTTTTTCATTCCAGTCATCTGAAAGCTAGAAGGGAAAATTACCATGCATTCTTTCTGGTTGAAAAAATCAAGACTCCCATCCAAATTTTGCTAAAAAATTTCTTTTGTGAATTTAGCTATACAAAAGCCAAGTTCAATGGATTTTTTTTTGTATTTGCTGTTCATTTGTTTCTAAGAAATCTTGGAGAATTTTTAAATTTCTTTTTTCCTTTTTTAACAAAGTAAAGGCTTTATCTAAAAAGAATAAGCTATCTTCAATTATTGCCAATATAATCCTTTCTTGGAAATTCCATTCCGTTTGATTAAATTTAATTTTCTCAGGCAAATAATAACAGTTAATTTTGTGTCAAAAGTCAGTCTTTTGAGGCAGTTAGAACAAGATCACAAGGCAATATTTTTAAGCTTTCCCCTACTTAGGCTTAGATTCTTCATATTTAGCTTTCTTTGTACCTAGAACTCTTGAGTTCTCTGCTGGGATATTTCCATAAATGCATGATTATTTAGAAATAGGAGAAGCGTGACAAACTCTTTGCAAGAGAAAAATATTTCTTTAAGTGGTTTTAGCTTTGAGTAGTTTTGCATTAGGTACTGTTGTTTTCATTCAGGAAGTGATTTCTAATCAGATCAATGTTGTTGTTATAAATAGTCACAGAATCACAGAATATTCTGAATTGGAAAAGATCCACAAGGATCACTGTATTCCACCGAGGAAAAACTGCTATGATGACATTTGGAAACAATGCAATCCAATCATAAACTCTTTATAAAACACAAATCAAAGATGTTCAACATGTATTTTCTGGGTTCATTTGCTTGTTTCCATTAATAGTATTGTTGTGATGAAAATAAGAAGTCTTGCTTCTTAAGGCACTTGTGTTAAGTATCTTTCTGTCCATCATCAGTGATGTCATAAAACCAGCTCTTTTAGTAGGAGACCAACAAAAATAGTACATGAAGCACCTGGGGGGAAAAGGTAAATGGGTCAGATACTCAGCTACACCTGACCTGTGGATATAGTGAAGGCAGTCTTTCAAAGCTTCATATGACCTCTTAGTCTCTTGAAATTTCCTGCATTACAAGTTACAAAGAAATAATTCTATGTTATATTAAATAAGGTAGGTATAAAGATTTCTGTGAAACCTTTTTTTGGAGGATAAAACAGTATCACACCCTCTGTTCCATTCCCATCAGCGCGGCCAGCAGCAGTGAGATGTTTAATGAAGATGTGGTCATGACAAATCCATCTGTATTATACGACTGAAGAAATGCCCTAAATTATCTCCTCGATATCTTTGGATAAAATTGTCTCATTATTTTTAGATAGATATTTGAAATAAAGAGAGACAAAATTAAAATGCAGAAAATATCAAGTAAGGGTAAAACCTAAAGGTACTAATGACACTATTTTCCTGCAGGAAAAAACCTCGGTTCTGGAAAGTACTGCCTTATATATATTTAAACTTTAATGAAACTGGATGAAGTAGAAACAACTTTTGGTCCATAGGTTTTTATCCCCATGGACCAATAACATAGTATTATTGTACATAACAGCATAACATTTTCTACACAGAAATTCTATAATCAGTCCTGTACTTTCATTTTAAGCTAAAATTATCTCTAGAAAGTCTATCTGGTGTTGATGTCACAATTTAACATGATGGACAATTCAGTATTGGATGATGCAGAATGAATTTCCTATATCATAAGATAAACATTAATCTTCCCACACTCTGCTCTTTCCCTCTATAATGTTCATTCTTCTCTTCCCTACTTTTATAAAGCAGCATGTATATACACTGGTTATGTTTGATACCACATAAACCAACTGAAAAAAAACCCCATTTCACTTAAAGTTTGTACAAGTAGTATAATGCAATATTCAGTGTATTATCCACTTCATCACATCAGGTCTGTTGGGAGGAAAGGGTTAAAAGTGAAGATTGGCAAGGAAGGGGTGATTCGCTCAAATGACCTGGCAGCTGGGAATACCAAGGCCTGGAGAATATCAGTGTAGGGAACCATATATTATGCCTACTGCTGTTTATCCTCTGTCTGTTTTGAGAAGTAGAATTTCTGTGCAGAGATAACATAAGTGTTTATAGAAACTTGGAGGCACTCTCATGGACATGCTTGAGCTCCCTGTTGGGAGAGAGATCAAAGCTCAGAGACCATAAAAAGCTCAGGGGCGATCACAGCATGGTGGTAACCCACCCGTGCATGGGCCCTTGATAAATGGGTGCAAACAGCAGCCCTGACACCCACTGGGACTGCACCAGGACTGACAGTGCCTGTGCCCTTATTTTGTGTCTCTCTGCTGCCCAGGTGGTGCTTCAGGATCCTCCAGTCAGCGAGGAAATGTAATAAATTTATTCTTTGCGTTTCAGTCATAGTTTTATAGTTCTGGTCACCTGCCTGTGCTGATTCCCATGGGGTGTCTAGATCCCATGCTCTGTAAGGTAGATTCTTTATTTAGCACACTTAACTGTCCTAAAGTCTCTACTCCAGAGAAATAAAAAATAGCCGAGCATGAAGAAAATAAATTAGGCATTTTGAAATGGAGCCTGTACAACATCATAGATCTAAAGACTTCAACATCTTCTTTAATGGAAAGCTGGTGAAAGAGCTTGGAGACATCACAGAATAAACTTTGAAAACCAACACAAACAGCCAACACAAAACCAAAGCCAGAATACATACAAAATAAGGGTTAGAGAGAAAAATCAGCTGCAAAAAAATATTTATTCCAGTTTTTGCATTTCATTCAGGAAAAAAGAATAATTATAGAGAAATGTGTATTTCTTATCTCATGAAAGAGACTGGACTATGATGAACAAATACAAATTAAAGCCAGTGGCTCACATTATCGCTGTGTTAAAATACAAACATAAAAATGCTAGACCTGATCTAGCATTTTATATAACTCTAAATAAGTTTATTACTAGTTTTTTGATATTGAATGTAGTTAAATATTAAGCCTCAGAGTGGAACACACTTCGTAGTAACTTATATGAAGACATTCATATGCTCTACCAAGATCCAACTACTCTTTTATCATACAATCTGTTCATTCATGGCAAGGGAGCTGAAGATGAAGAAAGTCCTAAAAAACAAAGGGAAAGGTGTATTATCAAGACTAAGAGGCTCATCCAAAGTACTCACATGGGTATTAGATTCACAAACTAGAGCAGAATGGAGTTAGTCTTTCCGAGGCTGCAGGACATGTTTCAGGTTCATTTAATGAGTGCTTGAAGGGGCGGATAGTCATCTTCTGCCACATGTGTTGTGAGCAGCTCTGCCATGATCAAGGGAGGAAATCCCTATCAGTGGCAGTAGCATAGACTGTTATCTCCTTGGGAAGGAAATTCAGTCCAGCTGAATCATCACTGATGCCTCTTCTGCATTAATTAGTTCTAGCAATGATGATCCATCAGTGCTTCTGTACTTGAAAGTCTTGTTATTTTTATACATAGCAAAATGAAGTGTTTTGTAGCTTTTAGCGACTACCTTTCATGTTCCAAAAAAACGTGGAATCTTATTCAAGCGAAAGTCTTACAGCAAGAGTTTTCCAAAGCTCAGCAAAAAAATCTTAAATAGTGTAGTGTGATGCCTGAAAAGTTAAAGGCCTGTTAATCACAGAGAACATATATGATTATCCTCCATAAGGTTTTTTAGTCTTTTCTGGTCATCCTGGGTATATGTCTGACCCTGGTTCTCCTCGCTGGGAGTGATGCCAAGTCCCACATTCAGGCTGGCAGCCTTGGCTGTCCCAGTCCTCAGAAAGGTGCCCATCACACCCTGCCCTACCAGCCCCCATTAGGGCCTTCATGGTCTAAGAGAGGGTCAAACCCATAGTCCAAGGGAGTCCCTGACATTTGCAATCACCCAGCTGTGAGTACAGACATGGACAGAGGAGCCTGGGGTGGACTGGAAACGGGGTGATCAGGTCCAGCCAGCCTAGGTTTGTAAAACACAGGTCCTGCTTGACTGACCTGATCTCTCTCTATGACATGACCTGCTTAGTGAAAAAGGAAAGGCTGTGGATGTTGTCTTCCTGGATTTCAGTAAAGCCTTTGACACTGGGTCCCACAGAATTTTCCTGTAGAAACTGGCTGCTCATGACTTGGATGGGTGCACTCTTTTCTGGGCAAAAATTGACTGGATGGCCAGGACCTGAGAGTGGTGGAGAACAGAGTTACATCCAGCTGGTGTCCTGTCGTAAGTGGTTTGAGCCTCCAAACCAGGGGATATTTAAAACACATGTAGACATGGCACTTGGGGCATGGTTTAGTGGTGGACTCAGCAGGGTCAGGGTAACTATAAGACTCAGTTTTCTTGGGGGTCTTTTCCAGCCGAAATCACTCTACAGCTGCTAGACAGCCGTATAACCTCCTGTTTCATTAGCTAAGAAGCACAGCAATATTTCCATAAGGACTTGTTAACAGAGGTTTGTACATCCTAGAAGCTTGTAATAAAGCAAAAAGAGGACTCACTTTTTACCTTAAATACTGGTAATTTTTACTAAGAATGCTGCTTGTAGTCTAAAGATTCACAAATTGTTGCTTCAGGAAGATCAGGAAAATAATACGGTTTAACACCAATTGGTTTTATTTTACTTGAAGCAAAAGGCCTAATTTTCATGATCTGTGCTCTTATTCCCAAGTGGAACATGAGTAGTTTACTTACCAGTTTCTTCTGAAGAACTTTTTGTTTTCTTCAAGAAATGCTTGCAGTCAGTTTTCATCACTTCTGATTTATTCCACACCATTTTTCAGCCTAATTTGTTAATTAAACTTGTCCTTAAAACCAAACAATTTTGGGAATTCTAAGACCACAAGTTTAGGATTAAAAATTCCTAAAAATAAAAGGTAGAAGTTTGTCATACACAGACCAAGAACTAAATCTTATTTAGAAAGACTTTCACCCTCACAATTTTGGACAGTATAAAATCATAGGAGATGCTGAAATAAGCCCTTGGATAAGCCAGTTGATGCAAAACACAAGATGGCCATGATCCTGAGGAACATTGCTCATGCAGAAAATTAGTCTGAATTCTTCTTTCAGAAAAGTTATCTTATTTGTACAACAATAATTATTCTCACTGTTTTTCCTGCAGTGCAAAAATTATGCTGATATGTCCAGTTTCTGTCATCAATATTCTGTCCCATTCAAAGAGGCAAGTTAAAAATTATTTTTAGTTTTGATCCATTGGTACATGGAGCTGAACATCTGTGAAGTTTACCATAGCTGTAGTTAGAGGAGAGAACTGGTGAACCACAGTACAACTATTCCTGCACTATTTTTCTTACATGTGGCTTAATCAATTCTATGCCAGACTAAGGGTCTTTGAATGGTCCCTTACCTTCTACTGATAGATTTACTCTGGAAATCAATGTTTTTAATGTTTCATAGAATCATAAAAAAACATAAAATGGTTTGGTTTGGAAGGGACCTTAAAAATCATCTAGTTCTCCCTATTCTGTCAGGGCAGGGATACTTTTCCCTAAACCAGGTTGCTCAGAGCCCTGTCTAACCTGTTCCTGGGATAGGGCATCCACAACTTCTCTGAGCAACCTGTTCCAGTGTCTCACCCACCTTACAGTAAAGATTTCTTCCTAATGTCTAATCAAAATCTACTCTCCTTCAGTTTAAGACCATGCCCTTTGTCCTATCATAATGTGCCATTTAAAAAGTTCCTTTCCAGCCTTTTAGTAGGTGCCTTTTAAGTACCAGAAGGCTTCTATAAGATGTCACTTTACAAGACATAATATCAGCTACAAGGAAGTCCACATGCTACCAATACTGTTAAAAAATATTCAATTTTTGATTAGCAAATTTATCAAAGAAAATTGCAGTACCCCTGGATTTAAATGTTCTTCACTGTCTTTCTATTCAAGCCTCACGATCTCTACACCTCAACATAGTAGAAAATGTTCAGGTGTAACACAGTATCCAGAAGAAAGAAAAGCTAGAAGAAATATGGATAGTACAGGAAGTACATGTCTCCCCACATGCTCACTCCAGATCTATACCATTTCCAAATAAGCCGATGGGAAAATTTTTACCTGAATATCATCACTTGTTCTGGGTTGATACTGTTCCCCATGCAATTTAACATGCTGCAGCTGATTTTCTCTTAACTTGGTGTATCTTCCAAGGGTTGATTTATAGGTATATTCAAGCTCCTATAGCTGTCATAACTTGACAAATCCCAGAGCCTTCATTCAAAATAGCACTCTAGTGTAGCAACAAATGGTCATGTGCTGGAGAGATAAGTTTTGCTGGTTGGTTGGGATTTTTTGGCTTTTTTCTTGTTATTTTGGTCACAGAAATAGTTACTTTATTCTATGGAAGGCTTAGAACTTATAGACTCCATTCTCTACACAGCCAGTGTAGTTTGTGCATGTAGGTTAGATGCCTAACTGCGTATTAGGGGTACCTCAAAATATACTTTTACTACAAGAAGCATGATTATTCCTTCTGTACCTATTATTTAATTGAAATGTATCTGGAAAAAATGAAATGGGGCAAAACCCTCTCTGTTTACAGGCTCTATAATTTTCCTAAATATAGTATTTTGAACAGCCGTGACAGTGTATTATTTTCATGGACAACTTGTGCAGCTGCAATGCAAGAGGATTCCTCACATTAAAAACTCTGCATTCTTTGAGTTGATCTTATAGATTCCTATAGATAAATATAATTTTAAAAACCTTAATTCCTTCTTGTTCTTTTCTTACTTTCAACTTATGAATTAGTTTCAACTGTTAGAAATAGTTTATAACCTAAACAGACAAAAATGGAGTGAGGATGGTTGTGGGGGTGGGTGTGTGAGTATGTGTGTATCTTTCTTCTGGGAGAAAAAAAAAACAAAAAAACCCCAAATAAACAAAAAAAACCCCAACAGAACAACCCCACAAACAAAAGCCTCTCAACTTTTGGGTAGAAGGCCATTATTTAGATAAGACTGGATGCTTATTATTTTGTGATATAAATATCCTTTCCTAAAATTCCCTCTTTTTTTTTTTTTTTTTTTTTCTCATCAAAAAGGGACCTGTTGTTTCATATATGAAAGGTGTACATTAAAAGAATATGAGCTAGCAAATATCTTTACTGAAGCACTGTTGGCAGCCGAGATCACTGACAACTTCCTGGCTGTGATTCATAATCTATATTGGTGCCTTTGAGACAGCAAGCTATTGATTTTTTCCAGTCTATAATCCAAGACCATATACACAGCTTGTTAGACATCTGTGGGAATATAAACTGAGTTTTGATACAATTTAGGGAGCTTCTGTTAGCAGGGCACTTAGTTTTTTGTCTTTCAGAAAATCTTTACACATCTGTGTAATCTTGAAGAGATTTTTAACAGTTAATTCAATAGAGTTTGGGTTATTTGTATTTTTTTTTCCCTTTTTTGTAAACTGCTTTCCTGAGTGTAACTCATGTGAAGCAAATTTTAAGTTGGCAATTATAACATATAGGCAACTCTTTCTAATGCTATTATAGCTTTTCCTCTTCTCTTTGTTTCCTTTGATATTTTCAAGTATAATTTGGAAGTACTCCTGGTTTTTCATGTTTAATATCTTGTCTATTTTATCTCTGCTTCCCAGGAAAGCATTCCTGTCTTTACTGTGATACTTATGGTATATATGCGTAAATAACATTCAAAAGAACAATCATTAACTGCAGTGCAGTTCCCTCACCTTAAAGGACATTAGATGAGTGCACCAAAATTCTTCAAAAACTACACATAGCTAAAATATACATTTTGGGTTCAAGAACTACATGTAGTGTTAATTTTCTGTCTGCTGGGAATCAGCTAATGCAAGGGAAGAGGCTAATACAGTTTGCACCTTATGCACTAATGTAGGAATGCCAGAGGGAACAGTCTTAATACATGTTCTTTTAAATATTATTTAGGATTTGTCCAAGAAGGAGAATAACACTGATGTACTTGTGGACTTCAGATGATAGAAATATCATCATGCATGTCATCACATTGCATGCTGGTTTGGAAGGCTAGGAAAGTATTTACCCTCTCTCCAAAATCAAAACAATGCATTCTTAATTGTATGTTATAATTTAGATAAACTTGGATGATCCAGAAACCATATAATCAGAATGGAATAATTGCTTGCTTTATTTTTTACGTTAAGATAAATTTTTCTTAAACAGTAAGGAGAAAAATGTTGGCATCCATGTATAAAGAGATAGTAACATTTTGTATTAGAAAACTGGACCAATTTTCATAAGTAGGGGAAAAAATAATTATAACATGAAACAAAATCACATTGGTATAGAGTGTTTCTAAATGGAATTTTAACAGAAGATGATTTCAAATCTGAAAATAGTTTTTCATAAAGGGTTTTGGGGGGTTTTTTGAGGTGGTTTGGTTGGGGTTTTTTTTGACTAGTTCTTTTATCTACAACTTAATTGGTTTCCAGAAAAATAAATTAAGTTTTTAATTCTCTGTATGTTTACACATTTCTCAACCTGGAGATCATGAGTAACTCAACTGAATAAGTATTATACTTTAAGTTAAACAAAAGACAGTGTTTTTGCAAGGTCAAAGATAATGGAATGTGGAAAAAGTTAGAAATCTAGATTAGACTGAATTTTTTAATTTTGGTTTCAGTCAGATAGCATATTCCACAACATTGCTTCCCTCTATTTGTATAATTTTATAGTAATATTTAAGTTTAATTATTTACAAAAAGTCTTTAAATGAGCCCTCCTCAAAAAAAAAGAAAAAAATGAATTGTTATGTTTTTTTATTCTATGCCTAATTACTGTGTGGTAAAATCTTACATTTTCCAGTCTTTATCTTCCCTCATTTCCTATCCACCTGCTGGGATCTAATCTGGAGCAAGAAGACGGCTTATATGGACTGACCCTGCCAATGCAGACTGCAAAATGAAATACGAAGGACAAAATGATAAAAAGGCCAGGAGAGCATGTTTTAGTTTTGAATGCTAATTATAGTTCACGAGATTATGCAGACAAAGCAACTACAAGAGAAAAACCAAAGAATTTAGGTTTATGTTTTCAACACTTCTAATGTCAAGAAAAATATTTGTTATTCATTATTTCTGGAAATCTGAAAGGATTTTGGATCCATTCATCATCTCAAAATTGTGAGGAACAGATCATGCTTGCTCATATCGCAGGACAACAAAGAAAGAATGAGTAGGCGCTGTGGTCATTAGCACTCTAGAAATGCATGTGGTAACAAAAATGATAAAGTAAGAGATGGAGCATGTTTATCAATAGCAGATGACACAGTTTTACAAAATAAACTGCTGTTCTAACAATAAGTAGTTCAAAGCTGTTCTACCTACATACAGGTAGGTAGTTCAGTAGAGGTTCATCTTGCTCAAGTTCAGATGCTCTTTTAAAAGTGGTTACAAAATGTGGACAAATGTCAGTGCTTTGTCCATGTCTAGGTTTGTATTCTTACAGAAAGCCTGGAGACAAATGTTCCTTTGTTATAATTTTCCATCTGGAATTCTACATCCACAGCTATACCAAAGACACAGAAACTGCACCCTGCCTTGTTAGTTGCCCTTTCCTATCTTCTGATTTCAGGATTTTAACCAAGGCTGTTTTCCCAATGTGAAAGTAAATGTATGATTCTATTGAAATCATAGAGTGTGAGGGACAAGTATTTCTATCTTTATTCTCTTATTACTCAGCAAAACTTGCACTCTCCCTTCATTCAAATCCCTTCTAGCAGCTAAGTACTACAATAGTCACAAGATATCATTTAATGAACATCATAGGGTAAAAAATAAACACATATTTTGAGAATTCATTTTCACATGTAGTTATAGGAAAGGATAAGAGCATGTTAACTAAAATGCAGATATTATCCTTTCATCCAGAGTCAAATTCTAGAGATCAGTGGGTGTAATAAAACTCCAGTGTCCTTGGTCAGGATAATATAGATGCTCATCCTTTCCTTCAAGTAAGAGTACCAGTCCACACAGAAAAATGTATTCAATGCCTGTACCACACCATTGTAAGCTGAAATTGCACAAGCTTTTCAAGTGGCTATACCTTCATTTTTCGCCTTTTGCTAGTTTTCAATACAAATCTGCCTTTGTCCTCAGCCAAAGGGACTAAGTTCTAGAGTAATAAACCTAATAAATTACAATTCCTCTTATTTTTAGGACCTAGGATCTGGAAATCAGCACAGGGCAGAAACTGGGCAAACCCCACTCTATATAGGGGTACACACCATGAGGTATATCCCAGCAAAGGGAGTCACAGCATATGATTGTCACTTGGAGTTGCAAATGGGTGTAATTATGAAGATTGTAATTTCATATGAAACATGTTAAGACTGGTGTTCTTGTGGGTTTCCAATTTTTAAATGACTTGCTCTTTGGAATGCTCATTTTCCAGGAAAGTCCTAAGGGCCAACTGCCTTGCTAGATGTATATTTCTAAGACTCAGGGGGAGAGAGAGCAACAGTGACCACCCATCTCAATGAAGACAAAGTATATACAGGGTAGACAAGATAGCTTTCTCAGATTTGTGAAAGCCTGAGTAAGTTTTTAGACTTTCCACTTATTTAACTGAGAATAAGACACTGTCTCCCGAAGTAGATAAAAAACACCTAAGAGGAATTTTTGGAAACTTGTGAAGTCTTTCATGATTTGATAGAAATAGGTAATGACCTGTAAATAGATATTTTGAATTGGACAGCTTTTTATACATCAAAAATAAGAAAGGTTATCAGTCCCTTAAGCTGTCACCATATAATAATATAAAAATGGAGAACTGTAAATGTTTAATATAAATAACAGAAAATTGCTATTTCAAAGTTGTCTCTAGTAGTCAATTACATGGCAAGAAAAATTCAGTGAGACTTTATCACTCTTTCTGTGAGAAATGGAGAAACATGTTTCATAATTCTTTTTTAGATAATTTCAGAACTTCTGTATTTCATGGATTTAAATTAGATCAACTAACATCACAGAACATCTAATTCATTTAACCTCTTCTTCCAGAATAGAATTTGTGTTATCTGCAGATGAAAAACATATATAAAGAAAAACGAGTACGGGGATTTATATATTTATTTATTTATTTATTTATTTATACCAGCACCAAGAAAACAAGCTTCTGAAGCTCAGCCATCTCTAGTTTAAGGATGGATGATTATTGCTTCTTAACCTGCTTTATTTTTCTCAGAAATTATATTCTGTATTTTTTCCTCAAATATGAAGAAAAATAAGGGGCTAGTCCACAGGGCTAAAATACTGACTGCAGATTCTTAGAAAGCAATTATTTTAATGAAACATTAGAATATTTCTGTGAATAATTATGAAGATTGTCATATAATATGAAACATGTTAGGACTCGTGTCCTTGTGGGTTTCCAGTTTTTAAAGGATTTTTTTCCGACCAATTCCCAGAAACCCTATTTACTTCAATGGTAGCTGCAGGTGCCGAAAATCTACTTGAATAGTCCATACTGATTTGAAATTTTGCAGTGGCCTTTCTCTCACACACATGCTCACACATGTTCCTCTTTACCCTTGTCTCTTTTTCCCTCCATCTGCCCAAGATTAAGGCCAGTCTTACCAGACATGGATACTCTTATAGTGGAGATATGAAAGTTACAAAGAAGCAGTTAAATGAATTGGGGGGGAGGGGGAGGGAAGTATATAGAAATAAATTTTAAGTTCTTATGCTGCTTTTTTTTTTTTTTTCCCAGAATTTTTCAAAAATAAAATGCAATCTTATTATGAGGAACTAGATTTCCTACAAAATTAATTGAGACTCATGGTACATGCAGATGACTGAATTCTTTTAGAAGCACCTCTAATGCATTTTTACAAGGGTCATTGTGTTTTACAATGTAACAAAAAAAAAAAAAAGAAAAAAGAGAATAAATCACATTTTTACTATACTTGAAATAAAAATAGGCAATTGGAAATGCATTGTAAACAGGATTATTCAAACTCAGCTTGCCATAAGATAGAAACAGCCTTTAAGCAGGCTGTTACATAAAGGTCCAGTATTTCTGAGATTTTTATGAGAGTAATCTAATGCATTGGTCAGACAAGGTTAAGAATAATGCCCTTGCAGTCTCCCTAGATGCAATGATAGTATTTGATGTGAATAAAAAGTCTACACTTTCTGGGTGTTGCTGAAACTGAACTGCATAGACATGTATTTGAAGATTTGGTTATGAACCTTAATATTCCTCAGGAAAAAATAAAATCAAATAAAATTTCCTCAGTCTTTTTGAATCTTTTTTTCCTGAGTTTTGTACTTATTCTTCGTTGTCCATCTTTTCCTCCTTTCTCCACATTAGCTTTCAAAACACTTCCTGAGGCTTTTAGAAATGTCGTAAACGTACTGTATCATTACTGATGCACACAAACAGCAACATAAATGAATACTGTATGTGAATGATATTCTTCTTTTTATAACCCATCCTGATATTTCAATCCCAGCTATTACACTGTTCATAAATCAGTTTGGGATCTTCTCTGGCTTTAAAAGTAATTATAATAAATCCAAAGATATGTTTATGTATAGGAGGCCAATTGAACCCTTTGCTTTTCAGTTTCCATTTAAATTGGTCTCCAGAGGTCTTACCCCAGGTTATTTATGCCTTTTTCTTTAGATCTGCTGTACAGATTTAATCTTGCTCCTCTGCTTTGTAAAATTCAAGAGACGCTGTACAGGTGGTTTTCATTCTTTCTTTCTTTTTTTTTTTTATTAGGGGCTAGAGCTGTCATTAATTAAAAAATAAAATGCATTTTTTTGCGTTTCTTTGATAATAAATAAACTTACTAAGGTATTGTGAAGATTGTGGTAAGAAATGTTTCTAGGTGCCTTGAAAGGAATTGCCCAACTCATTTAGTTGCTTTAATACAGAACAAAAAATGTTAGTGTGCTCTGTAATTCTTCCTTTTGCCTGACTGCTAAGTAGAATTCACCTTCTAAGTCCTTTCTCTCTGCATCTTTCTAACTGATTAAATTCCCATACAGGAATCATATCAAGGTAAGTTGACATGTCAGTAGGTGTGGATTAGAGCAACAGAACTGCATGGCTGGAAAGCTTTGTCTGATCACACAGACTTCTGATTTCACAAAGCTATTCTTCCAGAAATGCAGCGAATGCCAGAGTATCTTGAAAGAGGTCAGCTGAGAGAGAAGATGCAAATCTTAGCAACGACCTGTTAAGAGCAATGTAAAAAATAAGGGAATTTATTTCATGAAACATAGACCTGAGGAACACCCTTCCATAGCATTTTATTTCACCTTTTTCATTTTATTTCCATCCTCTAAATAAAATGTGAACCACATGCAAAATTCAAATCTGTGAGTGAAAGTGTCCCTTTTCAAATATAATAAATAAATCAAATAAATANGGGAGTATGGTTGGTTTTTTTTTAGGAAAGCTCTGAAAGACGTAATAATCAGATTTCCAGAAGCTGTCCCTTAAAGAACACTTCAAGTTATAAAAGAAGTTGAACAAAATTTTCATATACTCTTTGGGAAAGTGGGAGTTTTTGGAGAAGTTGAGTTTGTAGAATTAAGAAATGCTGGTTGCTAATGGAAGCTGAACCAGAAAACCAGACTAGAAAAAAGGGCTACCTGCAAGAACCAGATAAGCAGGTTAGCTCAAGAGCTTTCCTTTAATCTCTCAACAAAAAGATTCAAGTTTTCTCTCTAAATTACAGAGAATGATTATTTGGGTTTTTTTTTTTTCTGTTTCTTTTTTTTTAATTATTTTTATTTCTTTTATGTTAGTAACAGACAGGTTTTGAAATTTTCTGGAACATTCATTTGTAAGAGGGTAAACCACTTCCAATTCAGTGTTCAGGTTAGTGCACTGTCACATCATGATGTGCCTTACCATTTTTAAATTTTTACCTCACATACTGACTGGAGGATTGAGATGTATCNGCCTGACTGCTAAGTAGAATTCACCTTCTAAGTCCTTTCTCTCTGCATCTTTCTAACTGATTAAATTCCCATACAGGAATCATATCAAGGTAAGTTGACATGTCAGTAGGTGTGGATTAGAGCAACAGAACTGCATGGCTGGAAAGCTTTGTCTGATCACACAGACTTCTGATTTCACAAAGCTATTCTTCCAGAAATGCAGCGAATGCCAGAGTATCTTGAAAGAGGTCAGCTGAGAGAGAAGATGCAAATCTTAGCAACGACCTGTTAAGAGCAATGTAAAAAATAAGGGAATTTATTTCATGAAACATAGACCTGAGGAACACCCTTCCATAGCATTTTATTTCACCTTTTTCATTTTATTTCCATCCTCTAAATAAAATGTGAACCACATGCAAAATTCAAATCTGTGAGTGAAAGTGTCCCTTTTCAAATATAATAAATAAATCAAATAAATAGCATCAAATAAATAAATAAATAAAATAAATATCAAATATTTCAAATCCTTTTCACTGTTTTTGCAGGTGAAGCATATAACTTTATAAGAGATAAAAAACCAGTGCTTTGAATGCTTTGATTGTGAAATAATTTTCACTGTGAGAAACCATACTTCAACAGCTTGATGTTACAGAAATGGGCATTTGAGGAGGGATATTTATGAGGAACAGTACTGTGCTGACCTTAGTATGCATCAAGGCTGTTTATGTCCAGAAGCTGACAGGATAGAAAGAGGATTCTTTTTTTTTAATTATTTTTATTTCTTTTATGTTAGTAACAGACAGGTTTTGAAATTTTCTGGAACATTCATTTGTAAGAGGGTAAACCACTTCCAATTCAGTGTTCAGGTTAGTGCACTGTCACATCATGATGTGCCTTACCATTTTTAAATTTTTACCTCACATACTGACTGGAGGATTGAGATGTATCTGCTACTAAAGGATACTAATGAAACTGGCCAAAACACTTTTTCACTAATTCAGATCAATAGTCCCAAATGAACCTTTTCATGGTACAGTCTCTCCTGGCAATGTACTGCACAAACACATTATAAATATAATTCCAAACAATATAACTCTTTAAAATGCAAATAATGTCAGTGTTCTAGATAGTTTCAAGTTTCTTTGCCTTTCTCATTTTTTCCTTGATTGGAGACAGTAGCTTTATTTTTTGTTAAATTATGACCAACTACGGTTTGGAATGTCAGTTTACTATACAGATTTATTAGCTCATCGCATATTCAAGACTTTGAATTCATAGTCTTTTCATCCACTTGTGAAAAATAAAGATTTAAGTAAATGATTACTGTGTTTGAACATGCACTAAGATGAATGTCTTCTTCAGTCTAACACAAGCCTTTACTTGGACTTGCATCTGTCTTCATAGAATCAAACAGGTCTTGCTGGTGTGTACTTTGTTTTTTGTGCCTGTTCACCAAAGAGAAATTAACTTCCTTTCCATTGATTTCCAGATGACTGACACCAACCTCCTCTGTATCCCCTCCAGCGGAATGAGATCCTCAGAATCTTGTGCCCTAGATTTGGCTGAGATAGAGTTCATATTATGCTTTAGTAAGTGGTACGGTGCTGTGGTTTTGGGATTTAGTACTGAGAATAATGTGGATAGCACATTAATGTTTTAGATGTTGCTAAGTGGTGCTTGCTCAAAATCACGGACTTCTCTGTCTTGTGTTCTGCCTGTGAGCAGATTCACAAGATGCTAGGAGGAAGCACAGCCAGGACAGCTGACCCAAAGTGTCCAAATAGGTATTCCATACCACAGAGTGTGATGCCCAATATATAAACTGGGGGAGTTGGCCAGAAGACGTTCATCACTGCTCTGGGACCAACTGGACACTGGTCAGCAGGAGGTGAGCAATTGCAATGCGCATCACTTGTCTTTCTTGGGTTTTATTTCTCCCTCTCTCCTTCTCATTACAATAATTATTGTCATTACTGTTATTTTACTTTATTTAATTTATTAGACTGTTCTTCTGACAGCAGGTTTTACCTTTTTCTGATTCTCTTCCCCATCCCACTTGGGCCATGTATGGGAGAAAGTGAAAGAGCAGCTTCAGAGTACTTAGTTGTCTGCTGGTTTTGAACCACAACAGTCCTTGAAACTGAATCAAGACCTTGAAACTTATTTTAGTAAAGGTTCTTTCTTTAGAAGCACACTTTTACACAAATGAAGCTATTGACATTTTCCTGGGAATAAACATTGCCTCTATAGAAAAGTCTGTAGGATCTTGAGCCTATTAGGTTCTGAGATGCCATTTGCTTTTCAAGTGAATACTTAGTACTGGTTTTGGCCTTCGGAATACTTATGAGGTTTACACTCCTGCTTGCAATGGATACACAGATTTTGGAGACCTTCAGTGTGCTTACCTCTAGGGTTTAAAAAAAGCCCAAAAAAGGCTAATAATGGGGGTTCTCTTTCTTAGGATGTCTTTATTTCCCTTTTTCTACTGAGAACCTTTGTCTATGCAAATCATGAGGCTATTCTGGAAGGCTTATCTATTTTGTAAACCTCTTTGGGTAGGAAGGACATGAGAGTAGCAGTAAGCATTTTTCTGCTGGATACATAGTAGAAGTTCAAAAATTGCATTGAACTATCTGTATTATTGCACAATAGTTTTGATGGTAAACAGGATTTGTGGATTATATTCACCTTTGTAATTTGAAATCTCTCTAAGTGTCTGAACATATAGGATTTAGAAATATTAAGAGGTGCTTCTCAAAGTCCTTGGTTCTCTTTCAAATAGTTTTTCACATAGTATCTGTGTCTGCCTACATATATGAAAATATGTATCTTTATATTTGGTTGGTTTTTTACCATGATTTCCCTCAGTTAAGGGAAATAATTTAATCCAAGTCATTCTAGGATCAATGAGAACCATATCATTGATTATTGTGGAAATATATTCAGTTCTCAAGAATCCAACCCTGGTGTCAGTTACAGCCACAGTGTTATTTATGATTGCTGGGGGCAGTCTCTCTAATTCTCTACTTCTTGGTCTTTCTTGGTAATTTAATTGGTATTACATAAATCCAGAGAAAAGTGTCTTTCAATAAGCATGTGAATAAGCACATGAATACTGGAGATAGTTTGCCACTACAGAATGATAAGTTTCTGAGATACTTAGAGTAATACTAATCAGCCTAATTTTTATTATTGTTGTGTTTATTCTAGGAATTTTTCTTGGTATGCAAATTTCTGTTTATTATACCATCAGCAAGTGCGAAAGACATTTGGATCAAGTAGATTCAAAAGCATTCTGACAAAAAAACTACATCATGTTGCTGCAGGATAGCAGAATTATGCACATGAATTCTATGAAAATCATATTTGATTTTTTTAAGGTTTTTTGTAATTATTTCCTTAGATGTTGTGAAAGTACTTTTCAGAGCTCTGTGTTGAAAAGATTAATTAGCTACTATCATCTCATATAATTAAACTTGACTAGAATATGGGGTTGCATTTTAAATGTACCTACTTGTACCCATTCCATGTTTTAAGCTACAAGGTCTAGAGAATTCAAGGAGTGTTTTGCATATCTTTGTGCGTAGTTCTCTTCTTTATTTGATACTGTGTTAGCCAATATGGAAAGCAAAAGGAGGACATGATTGAGACTTGCACAATATGTATGATCATGAACAAAGTTGGATAAGGCTATTTATCGCCTTTTAACCGTTAAGACCAGGGAACAAGCAAAAAATAAAAAGAATATTAAAATAAAAGTAAAAATAAAAATAATAATGATAATTTAAAAAATAGACAAGCAAGTAAAACATATTTTGTGTCAATCTTTGGAACTCCATCCAAAAGATTTCTGACTCCTGATTTTGACAGGATTCAAAACACAGATAAGTATATATGACATATTTCACTTAATTAAAAATATTAAGAGTGAATAAACAAATGACAACTTAAAATAAAAATCAATAAGGAAAAGACATTTGAAACTAAGGTAGAATACGAAGATTTGGTGGTATATTATCTATTCCGTTTGCAAAACTGTAAAGATATAGTTACAAACCAGATATCATTTAAATGGAGAAAATTAGGAAAAAAATTTATTAGGAGGTAGCTTTTACCTTAGAATTATTGCTTCAGAAGTATTCTTTGCTGAAAATAAACCTGAGGGAATGCTTTTCCACTTATTATAAGCCTGATCCTTGATCTTGCGGTATGCTGAGGTTTGCTGTTTGGGCTCTGTGCTTTAATTGTTTTGGCTAGCACCATGCTGAATTGCAACCCTGGCCTTTAACTGCTAAGAGGATATAACTCTAGTAAACAGAACAACATATCCATGGCAACCTACAGTTTTACTTCTAACTCTTCAAAACACAAAAGGGTAATTATTTTTTTTCATTATATTTTTATATTCCTATGGCTCATAATAACAGTGATGACCTCCTGGCTGGGCATTTCCAAGCTATTAATGACAGGCTGAGTTATGCGACCTTGACTTCACCTGGAGCCATTAACTTTTCTATCTAGTCATTAACTGCTGAGAAATGCCCTCCCTTTTGGTCATTATTTCTTATATATGCATTTCTTAAATAGGCATTTTCTACAACAATTACATGTCAGAGTAATTTCATATTTTTATTAATAAGTACTATCTTATCTTTGTGTTCAAGCCACAGGGATCCTTTGACATCTAGCAGCTTGCACATCATTTAAGTTTCTAAGGAAGAGGTCGTCATTTATGCACCGGCAAATGGGAGACAGAGGGCTTAAAACAGCATATTTTACATGGAAGGAAAAATCCTTGCATTGTTTGAGTTAAATCTGTGGAGCATATTCAGAAATGCTGAGGAATTCATTTTTAGATCGGGCATTTAGATGTACAATGTATGTATGCCACAATACCAGCTAGAAAACCCTTAACGTTAATAGTAAAGGTGACCTCTAAGTTATCCCTCCTGACTACTGGATCTTTAGACAAAATGGTTAGTAATTTCACTGGGATTAATTTGCCAGCTTTTTGCAGACCCTTATCTTATTTTCTGGAACTCATAGAGGGATCAGAATCCACATGATATATTTCTCTTATCTGTTAGTGCAGCAGCATAAGATAAAAGAAGATTCTTTATTGAATGGATATATTTTTCATTGTCCTTCATACCATAGATTAAATGGGTCTTGTATGATTTTTCTTTTCCTGATACAGCAAGCGTACTTCTGCATAAATAACTTCTGTGTAATTCGAGAACTCTTATGAAGAGCTCAGTAATAAATTTTTTAGATGCTGTAATTAGTGGTCTTACCTGGATCAAAACCTAAATGTTACTGGAGGGGAAAAAGGTTGTAGAGTTGTTTCCAAGGGTGGAACTTAGTTGTCTGCATGGATGACAAAGATTATCATATATGCCTGGAAATATCAGCAGCAGAGGATTTGTTTAATTTACTTGTTCTGGTAACTCAGACATAGAGTTATACTTCTGTAAACAATGTTTGTTCAATGAAGTGCTTAGTTCTTTGCATAGGAAAATTCTCTGACAATATCCTTGACTAACAGGAGATATATGTCCTATGAAGAGAAAAGAATGTTTACAGGAAATAAAATTTGTTGTTAATTTTGCTGTTATTTTATTAAAGTGTCTGGTTTATTAGAGCATAACATCCTAATTTTGTGAAATAGAAGGAGGGGTAGGGAGGGGGGAGGCAGGGAGAGGTGAACAAGACCAGAAGAACATATACTAAAGAACTAAACTCTGCAAATCTTGATAAATGCAACTCCGCCAGTAAGTGACAATATAGGTGAAATATTTCTCGTTTAAACTTTTTCCATTAGTTTTTTGACAGGAATATACTAGTTCAGCTTTAATGAGATTCTAGTGTAAAAACTTCAGGGCTAAATAAAAGAAACAAATCAAAAGGGCCGGATGATTGCCATTTAATGTGAAAGAATGAAAGTGCAAACAATCATTGTATGACATCTAGCTGTGCTAGTCACTGCAGAATGACAGGTAGAACAATTCAAAGTTACTGATCCAAAGATGGAATAACAGCTCATATGTTTGAAGTGCTCAGAAGATGAAGAAATAAAACAGACTCTAAGATAAGACATGGTTAAACCTTTTATATTCCATGCCTTATTGTCAGTATCATTTGAACACTTTTGTACACATTTTTTTTCCCCTCAGAAACTATTTTATCGAAGGAATTACTTTTAAGTGCTGATTTTTATTATTATCCTCCAGGCTGTATGGTGTGCTTTGTTTTTCAACAAGACAAGAAAAAATGTACACAATGAAAAGTATATTACTCGTTTTCTAAGCATACATATTGTATAAATTCAGAAGTATGTATTCTGAGTATATATTGTTAAGCTGTGCATTTTAAATAAGTTCAATAAACTACATGCTAATTTACTCTACAGGTAGTCTCATTTTTTTAACATGCAACATAGTGAATTTGTTATGAATTTCTGTTTATATTTTCCTTGTCTATTCTTTTCTTGATATTATTTTAAGGCTCTAAGGAAAATCACCTATTCTTTCTTTCAGCAAGCCCTTTTTATCAGTGAAATAACCTATTCTAGTTACTGCTGGAAACAATAATCTGTAATTGCTGCTTTCAGTCCTAATTTGGCTTGTCTCTAGTTTTTCATCTCAATCTAATCTAAACCTATTTGAGCAAATAAAATGATATTTACCTCATCCTCCGTTACAAGCTTTCAAGATTACAGGCTTCAGGAAAAATCAATACAAAATACCAGCTTAGCAGCAGGTTTGTGCTCAGAAAGAATGCTAACTTTTCTTTCCTGCATTTTCTGACTCTCTACTCCCCTGGAGTGAAAGCAAACCTTAGACTATAAGGACGGAAAGAAA